>JAAAKL020008432.1:0-15924 GCA_010016065.2 Carybdea cf. marsupialis auct. non (Linnaeus, 1758)
CCGTACTAAATTTTTGGGAAACTAAAAAAGGGTGGCAAATGTTGGGCATTTTTTTTCGGGACATGTGGGGGGGGCCGGCTTTTAGCCCCCCCCCCCCCCCCACACACACACACACACACTTTCTACCGTCTGGATACGGTCGACGAATCTGAGGTTTCTTTTTGGAATTCGAAGTATTTCGTTGTCTAAAACGCATTTCTCTTCAGCAATTTTGGTAGGGGGTATATGCATAATCTCTTTATAATCTTTTCTTCCCAACTTATAATACTTCTTGAATAGAGAGTTACCGATTATCAAGGGTCTACAGGTGTGATCATAAACTAGTTACTTCACTGGACATCCCACCCCCACCCCTCGCTGCCCTATTTTTTAATTAAGGAATGCATACTACACTGGTAAACAATATTATTTCTGGTTTCATTACATTATCAGAAACATTGGCTAACATAAAGGTTGAAGGTGCCTATGAACACCCCTCGGCTACCTTACTCTGCAGTGAAATCTGACCAAAACATGTTTAGTAAACAGCGCAGTATCCAAAAAAGTTTGCAAAGAGGGTAGGTATGGCCACGTCATTTTTCTAAGCATACAGATTACAAAGAAAGGCGTTTCCCTGTAGTATCAGATGTTAAACCAGTTGAAAACACACATAAATTCAAAACAGCATATCACCAAAAGCAAATATCTCCCTTTAGAAGCTAAGTAGTACTAGAAAAGATGTTGGCTAGTGTCAGTGGTGGGGGACCGCGGTCCTTGGCTCCCCTTAAGAGTGTCATTATTGGTGAGTACGGTGTCAAACCGTCACAAATCTACGGCCCCTGACTGACTGCCACTTGACACTGATGCCTGATATTCAGTTTAAAACCAGGCTTCCGGTCTTGCAGATTCTCAAATTGCATCATATCAATGATCCTTCTAGTTGATGGATGACCAGCGTCGGTTTATTCAGCCACAGATTGCCGATTCGGCAATTTTGTTACCGAAGCAACGACTGAAAACCCATAGTGCGAGATATCTTTTCATCTTTAGCCTGAAAAGCAGAAGTCTTGTAATAGACGTAGAAGGTACATCCTTCGGTGACTTTGTAACATAGACGCATGACGAATCTAATAAATCTGGGAATGCCCTTAATTTCTACGTCAGATATTCTAACTCCTGTTTCAATGCATGAATCATGCAATTCAAGTGAAATTCAAGAAAATAGGTCATATATAACTAACACAACATTCACAATCATGTCGTACATGCTGTTGTCGATTTGCCTCCTATGATTGGCTCACCACCTTCCCTTAAACAAGGATTACTACAGGGAATCACTATAGGCAATCGTCGAAGATATGAATGCTTACAAAGGGCAGCTTTATATCTTATTTCCTGAGAGGATAACTCGGTTCATATATCAGGGTCTATTAAACCTCTTACGGCTAGTCGCACCTGCATTCTCTCACAGCTCTCTATCAGCCTTACTCTTGTTCGTAATAAATAGTTTCAAAATATACCCATCATACCTGATGTGGTTCGTGGGGCACGTGTGATCTCCTACCAAATCCTGACACCGGAAGTATATCGTCTGGAAAAATCACCTAGTAAATCATGAATCTATCCTTGTAGTTCCTGTTACGAACTTTGAATTTAGAGTATGCAACTTCTGTTAGCAAGCATAGTTTTTTAATTACAACTGTTTCTCATGTAAATAAGAACAGCGGCATCTTATTGTAATGTCACGATCCACCGCTCGATAATTCTACACTCGCCTCCTCAGCGGGAAATGCAAAGCTTGCAAATTCGACGCTTGAGCCTAGTTAAATGCTTGCTCAATCTTGACACTCTGCTCCTCACCTTCGAAATCGAAGCTGAGAGGCTGAAAAGAAATATAGCTTCCTTGTGCCGGTCTGTTTCTGTATTTCTTTTGTCAACAGGAATCCTTATGGATTCCTATTATACTAACAAAATCCTCGGATGTTTTATCGTAGTAGGTTACCTACCACAATTTTTATAATAACAAAACATGGGTTCTCAACCCTTTCCGTGTTTGCACCCCTTACCAACAAGATCCAATCACCCTTTCAAAATCATCAACTAGTTCTCACCACCCCCCTCCCCCCTTCAATAGATAACGAATTATCACTATGTTGGTAGATAAATATTTAGGACTGACAGAAAAATGTTTGGTGCACATGTTTTTAATTAAAAATGAACAGCAAAATTAAGAAAACAAGGAGAGTCAGAAATATTTGGGGCTGCCCTGTGGCCCCTAGTGGCCAAGCCCGTGTGATAGCGATCTTATGCATAAATAAGAAAAGAAGTAGCTGATAATAAAGCAAAATACCTAGTTCAGATTCAAAATTGCGAAAGCAGCAATACGCACAACCTCCTATCCACCTCTCAAAATGAAGCTACAGACGTTCATAGTGTCCTTGCACACCCTCAGAACCGTCAGTTAAGAACCACTCCGGTAAAGTGAACCTATTGTTACCGTAGTCTGATTCATGCAAAACACTTTGCCAGTTACACGGCTAAACCTATAATAAACGCCCAGGGTTCTGTGGGCTTTAAGCTGGTTTAGGGGGAGAATCAATAGCTATTTTTGTCATTCTGTCTGAACATTCTATCATCATAAATTCTATAACACATAGAATCTGTTATAGAATCTGTGGTGTTATTAAAAGAAAATTCAGCCACCCATGTTGCCGTAATCATCAATTACATAAACTCGTCCTTGCAAATTGGAGGACTTTCACATCCACACAAGCTGTGACCAGTGTCTGGCAGATATATTTAGCGGAATGCATCTGTTACTTAACGCAATTTTTATTTTTTATATAGTAGTATCAAATTTTGTAATACGTTACATTGGTCTGTACTTTGAATGCAATTTGGGTGTGTCTCTCATTCTTTTTGTCCTCCTAAAAACTTATATTGTGCATTCAAATACAAAGGAGAAACAAAAGATGAGGCAGTGGCGAGATAGACTTCTACCCAAACGGTGCCACACAAGGCCCATCGAGCGAAGCGATTAGGGTGCAGTTCCCTGTTTGTTTCAAATATGATGTTTGCAGATTCTATTATTATACGGATTTTGATTACGTTTGACAGCGTATTTGCCGTAATAATGTTTAATACCCGAGTCTTTCTTATCTCACAAATATATCCAAAATGACGAATCTTGCCACGAGACAAGCAATACTTCTGCCTCATAGACGGGTAATAGGGATCCTACAGGTCCAGTTTCCCACTATGTTTACTCCATAGAGATTAATTAACATACTCCTTAGAGATGTTATTTACCTCATTTGTATACTTTCACAAAATCAAAAAGAGCAACCACCAAACAATAAAATTCACTGGTTATTGTTCCAAAATGTGAGATGATGCACAAACTAAGACATATTTCAAAACTGAGGCTGTGTTTAGGGCTCCAAAATATGCTAGATATCGTTCAGACCAAAAATCAGTCAACGATTTTAAACTAGCAAAAAACCAGTCGTGGTGAGAAAAGACTTGTTACAAAGAACACAATCTTTATGCCGAGACCCGTCAGTAAAAGGGCCAGAGAAAATAATATAGATCTATACATAACCTTGAAGATTATACCAAGGCTTTCAACAAAGCCAAGCATGAACACGTTTAGAGCCTGCTTCAAATCTGGGTATAGAGGGTAAAGGAATCTGCATAATAAGAAATCTGAACACACGGTGGGCATTAGTGTAGGAATGGAAATTAGAGAATATTATGACGTTAAAAGAGCAGTTCGGTACAGCTGCATCGTATTCCCATGCCTATTTAATCTATGCAGTGAATGTGTCATGAGACGGTTCGAGGATTACCAAGAAATATTGATGAGAGGATACAAACTAGATAACATCAGAAATGCTGACGACGCAGAAATGACACCTGATCGTGAAGAAAATCTACATAACCTTCTCTGTATTTTCGCATGAAAAAATGAAAAGAAGGACTTCAAAATATTCAAAAAGATAAAATCATGCTTATCGGAGGAGTAGCGAACAAACCGAAGTGTAATATTTACATCCATGATACAACAGTTAATCAAACGGAGAGGTTCAAATACTCCGGAAGCATTATTTTTAATATCAGCTGATGAGATGGACAAATAAGCAGAAGAGTAAGAGTAGTCAAGGAAATGGATATCCTTCCTACAAATACAAAAGCATCAGTAAATACTAGGATGAGATTACCGAAATGCTTCGTTTAAACGTACGAGAGAGCATGTAGGACTAGATCAAATATTATGAGGGACAGTCTCGACCCAACTGAAGATTGATTCTACATGAAGGAATCCTGTGTCGAGTACATTTGAAGCCCGAAAGCTCTTATTGATATAAACAGAGAACTGCGAGTGCAGTTGATACGTCATTTTTTTAGCAAATACGGACTCGTGAAGACCATTCTAACTTAAATGACAGAAAACAAAGAGTGAACTACATACGAAACATAACTAGGGTTTCAGTAGTAGAGGCGATTCACATCGTTGACGAAGGAAAGCAGTGGAAGGTCATGATCGCCAACTCACGAACAGGGCTCGGCACTCTGAATAGGATTAAAACTTGTCATATTCTTTGCAACATGCATTATGCGACATAATTTTCCTTTGGGTCAAGCTAAAAGTGGATGAGATTTATCGCGTTCTGCTCGTAGAGATTTTGGCACCTTGTTAGCAAACCTCGTACTCACTTCTCCCTTTTCAGTTTATTACATTCCCTGAGTTTATTTCTAATCTACCTATTACCCAACATAATGAAATTTGTATCAAAACATCTTCAACAAAGCTCTTAAAATTAAAAGTGAGATTGACAAACAAAAAAATATCGCATTCCAAAACGGCTACTTAGAGGCTTGCTTAATCAACCATGTAAGTCCATTTATTATGTACATCAAGTAATAAAGTATAGTACCCTTGTCCATGAATGTTCTGGTGTTCTAATGTCTTTGAAGTATGTTTCAGATTTGCATACTCTTGCAAAATCATGTACACAACCAAACGTGATCAATCGCGGAGGGCATGATTTCGTAAGAAAATTGTTAGATTTAGAAGCCTAGCTGACAGGGGTTGTAGAAAACATGTATTTGAAAATCCAAGTTATGGGAGTTGCAGGAAATTGGCGATCCTTAAATAGCTATTTTGCTATGGAAAATAAAAGCATTACAATGACTTTGTTTGCAAAACTATTTCCCATAAATGAATATCTTCATTATTCTAAAAGAAACGTATTCAGTATAAACTTGTTTGTTTTACAAAATTTATTGTATTAGGTGTTGTACAGGATACCTCAAGGTTTTACTCAAGCATACCATTGATGAAAGGTCCAAAAACATTGATGAGAAGTAACTTTATAGGTCAAATCCGGTGTAAATGGAGGTTCAGATCAACCTTGCGAGACAGGAAAGGAATTTATACAGTAAAGACATTTCGCCTAAAGAAAATTTGTCACAAAAAGTCCGTAATAATAGTACTGTGAAAACAATTAAGAATCTTGCAGGTCAAAACATCTGAATTTTCCACCTTTTTATTATTGTTTCCCTTGGTGAAATTGGCAGTCATGGCCTTCTAATCACGTTTTATATAAGCTGCTTGCTTCGCATTTACAGTATCAACACCTAAATGTTAACTCAAGGCTTTGGACAAATCACTGCAAGAAAAAGTGAAATGAGTCGAGATTCGAGAGGTCAGTCCAAAGTCATTAAATCTTGAGAGGTTTTATTCCTTACTGTTTTGAAATCACTACAAAATTGTCGATTACATATCTATGTATTGCAGTTCACACTGTACAATCTTTTGTGATAAATCGGTTAAAAAAAACGTGGGCAATAATTACCACTGGATTCAAACTCAGGATCTTCTACACTTAAGGCTACACTACCAAACATACGTTGTTTTTATTCATTGTCTTTGCTCTTGTGCTCCTCACGTAATGATTTGCAAGTAAGAGGGGAAAATGTTGAGGACAACTGCTTTACACAATGCAAGCTATCAAATTGATGGGGGAGCCTATACAAAGGTACCCTATATAAAATCCTAAATAACTTGATGCTAGAGACAAGAAAAAGGTTCAATTTCCCTTAAAAGGGAAGCTCATCAAAAGCAACTTTACTCTAAAATCGTAGTATCAAAACCACCTACCTCAGACCCAAAACTAACCGTTTCAGGCAGATATTTAAAAGGCATACAAAACATGTATCAGAAGTATGACTTAACCTTTGAAATGTGAGCACATACATTGATTTCCGACAAGAGTTTTAGTTTCAAAGCACTAAATATTAGTTCTCTCCAGTATCTTGGCTCTAATTTGAGGAACCCGAGGAATATAAAAGCTGCTTCATAAAATCGATAATGAACCTATTCACTGACTACAGATGTTTGAATTTTGCCTCCTGAAGTGAGTTAGTGCATTGCTTTTTCTGGTGAAAAGATTCAAAATTTCAGGAGCTGATATTCAACACGTGCTTTACATGGGTTTAAACAGTAAATACCACTTAAAAACGATACGTATACTGACTATAAGTAACGGTCTTTTTGTTCGCAAGCCATAAATGTTCTTAGATTTCTTTAACATGATTGTGGGCATTGAAACAAAGCTACCTCCCTCCATTGCAGACCATTGAACGTATATCAAATGGCTCAGATCCTTTCCTTGGAAAAGCTATTTCAAATTTATACATTGTGTATGCGTATATCACTATTCAAAATGAACTGATCCCTGAAATTGTTTCAATCTCTACTAGGCTTTTCTGAGGTCCCTAAATGGACCTTCTTTTACCTAGAATATATCACTGATCCTATACACTGGGTAACACACTGCATTTTTAGATAAATATCATTATTGGTTCAGGAACTCTTCTCTATGCCAAGCTTGCCTGCTTACAAGACACTGTCAGCAATTTCAAATCTAAGCAAAGATCACCTTTTTCCGCAGATATTGTTACTCCCTTACATTCATTCGTCGTATCTGTAACGAAGGGGCTCTTCCACACAACCGATCTTACTAATTTTCAGGTGATTAGAATGTGCTTGAGAGCAAATTAATTTAACGAATGCTTACTGGCTTGTCTGGCAAAATATGTGCTTTAATTTGGTCTTATTGTGATATAAGAACCCACTTCCTAACTATTTCTCAGGCCTTTCAACCTTCATACATTTTGCGTGTTTTTTTATGGATTCTTTTCTCAATCATGCTCACACAAATTTTCGATGATTAGCTTTTTTTCGGAATATATTAGCGAATATATTAGCGAATATATTTTCGGAAATCCACATGTTAATGCGCAAAAACTCCTGCAATCATAATTCAAACTCACAAAACTGATATTTCGATTACTGAACTCATACGTTAATTTTCAGAATGAAAGCAACAAGATCGGGCCAGCGTGGTATTACGACTGTGTACATGTTGTTCAAAGTTCAACGTATTTAGCAACCCTTGTACTTAAACAAAATCAATTGATTCTATCAACGATTTTAGGTTTGAACATCGCTGATTCCTTGGCAAAATCAAGAATAAAACATAGCACCACCCGTACAAACGAATGCACTGCACCAGTGAGATGATAAACAAAAAACGTAATTCGATGATTGAAAAACAATAAGTGAAAGTAAATTCTCACAGTTAAAGCAAATCAGTTTTGTAAAATATGAACTAAGTGAATGAATGAGCGACATGACGTCCAAAATGTACAGCTGTGAAAGAAAAGTTCCACGAATGAGGAAATGCTAGTTGTTTCATTTACTTCCTCACGATTAAAGTCCCTTCAGCACACAATGATATCTAAAGACTAAACTACCTCCATACATCAATAATTGTACAAAAATAAATTACTACATTTAAAAGTTTTGGAGTTATTATTTGTACTTTTCTGCTGCTCTTCCAGGGAGTCGTGTTTGTATCAGCTCCTGAAATGTATTTTTAATACTGTTTTTAAATCGATTGTAACTACTTATTTTCCTTATATTGATTGGGATATCGTTCCAGTCTTTCCCAGCCTGATACTGAAAGCTGTTTCCCTTACTGTATGTTCAGTGTTTGGTTTTGGGAGTTGTAAGTTCTTCGTATGTCTTGTTTTATACTTCGATATGAGAGATCTTTCTTGGATCTTACCCCATAGGTTTTCGGAGCATCTCTTGTTTGATATTTTATGTACCATTACGGATCGATCATATCAAATTAGATTTGCGACGTTTATCCAGTTTTCGGACCAGGCATATTTCAGTCTTTTGTTTCTTCTCATTGTTTTTGCCCTATTTTTCAGTTTTTGGAGTGTGTGTAATTTGGTGTTGGGTATGCTACCCCAGA
Source organism: Carybdea cf. marsupialis auct. non (Linnaeus, 1758) (assembly GCA_010016065.2). Lineage (NCBI taxonomy): Eukaryota > Metazoa > Cnidaria > Cubozoa > Carybdeida > Carybdeidae > Carybdea > Carybdea cf. marsupialis auct. non (Linnaeus, 1758). Next base: position 8,310 of record JAAAKL020008432.1, read on the forward strand.
CAACGTCGGCATACCGTAGATGACTTTCAATAATAGCGTGATAAAGATTACAAAGCTTTGGTTGGGGCATGATATTTCTGAGCTTCTTTAATGATGCGAGCCCTAAATACATCTTATCTTTAACGATCGTGAAGTGCTCGTGCCAGGTCAGATTCGCATCCACCATTACCCCTAGCGATTTAGTCTTGCTCACGCAGTTAAGCACTGAATTGTTTACTTTTAAATCACCTGATATGCATAGTGTATTTGTTTTACCTGGATGACCTATGACAATTTACTCTCTTTTTTCTTTGTGTTGAGGCTAAATTTATTGATTCGCATCCATGCACTGATGTTGTCAAGCTCTTTCTGGGCATCACTTAGTAGCGTTTTGATATCTTTACCTACAATCATTACATTTGTGTCATCCGCGTATATACTAGCCTTCGAATTATGCAGACATTTCTCAAAATAAGTTAGGTATACAATAAACAGGAGGGGTCCTAGACAAGAACACTGCGGAATTCCACATTCTACGTTCCTAGTGCTTGATTGTGTTTCGCTCAATGAGCAATATTGTTTCCCTTGAGTTGGGTCCAGATTGCATCTAGTTACCTTGTCGTCCACTAATGCCGTATGCATTTAGTTTACCTATTACTATTTGACGATTGACTGTGTCGAAGGCTTTCTTAAGGTCTAGGAAGATAGCTAAATTCAATTGATTTCTGTCTATATTTTCATGCCAGTAATCAGTACTTGATATGAGCGATATTACTGTAGAGTAAAGTTCTCGAAAAGCCGATTGACTTCCTGTGATGCTATGATTTTCTTCAAGGAAGCCTGTTAGTTGATCACGAACTATTCTCTCCAGTAACCTTTCGAAGATTGAGATGACTGATTTCGGTCTGCAATTATTCATATCATTTCTCGAGGCTGATTTAAAAATTGGTGTTATTCTAGCCCGTTTCCAGACCTCAGGGAAAATTCCTTTATCTAGTGAGTTAAATATCATCATTAAAGGCTTACATATTAGATGTCCAACATCTTTAACAAGTGAAGTGGGGATTTTATCTGGACCAGCCGATTTTCCTATCATTAATTTGCTTATTGTCTGATAGTTAATGTGTTGGAGACAGTTTATTGCTGGTTCACAGAAAAGTCGAGTTCTAATTGACCTATTGTTCCTGATAAGTTCAAGCATGGTCAGCCCTTATACTTGATGACATCGACTGGGTAGAGATGATAAGGTAGATCTGCATAGCAGCAACAATGAGGGACTGGTGCGAATGGATCCTATGACAATGAGATTTCTCAAAGCCAGAAGAAAGTTGTCAGCAAGGTTGTGCAAGTCCGTGTGCAAGTCCGGCGAAGCAAGTGAAAAAGGTATTTAGAGAGCTATCGACTTGTAAATACGATGTTTTGTGGAGTAACTGTGTTTCCTTTGGCCTAGACACACCTCGGTATAAATGGGTCTTCATAGCTCTATAATTTGTGGAGCGAGAGAAAAGAACAAGAAAAGAATTTGATCATACAACATGAACATGCGTCCTTGGAATTTGATGAACCTCGCTCCAGTATAGCTTCCAGGGGAACCTGCCAATTTGGAAGATATGCTGTCAGTATATGCTGTCATTATAAGCCGTCAGAAAAATAGTAACAAGGTCCAGAAAAGTCGCTCGAGAATACAACCAGGAGAAACAGGCAAGCTCCTGTTTCTGAAAAATGAAAAAGCCATGCTATGCGAATAAGTCAGATGTTTGCATCAACCTCGTGAGATGTTATGGAAGATCTACATTTGGCGATACACAATTTTATGAAGGGAGCTGTATCGGTCGAGTTATTACTGTTATAGCTACTTCAGTGACAACCAATTACTTGAGCAAACACTTGGGAAAGACATCCTTCGAAAATATAGGTACACTGATATTTGAAACATCGTGAGCAAATATCTTTTGCACGTATTGTTACTTCAAAAGATCGACAAGTCTATTTGCCTCAACGACTTCTGCTCTTGTTGTTTGTTTCGCTTTCAAAGTTCGTTGGTTTTACATACGCGCCATTAGAGCCCCACACATCATCGTTTGACACAATTAGAACGAAACGTTTAGCAACATGACAAAGATTACATCTAAAATGGGCATTCAAATAATAAACATTAGCATTTTAGCGCCACGCTGGGTGTGACAACAGGTGCTTGACATGTGATTACTCTTATTTGAGTCTTCTTGAAAGTACCTGTAAAGGGTTTCTGACAGCCATTTGGACGCCGCACTACTTAGTAGCCGACTAGAAAACCGCTGCGAATGACAAGTTGCGCTAAAATAAAGCTGTGAACGTTATAGGACAGGAATAACGTTCTATGTGTACGGAAAGCTATCAACAATCAAATGGCACTCCCAGCCTGAACCGTCATAAGTAAACTCCAAACATTGGCTTCCAGCAAACACAAAAAAGGCCATAGAGTCTCATGAATTTGACCAAATAATGCAACGCAAAGGCTACGAGTACTGTTATGATTGCAACATTAAGCAAACTGACCCACAGAGCCTATAATAATACATAATGCTATTTTACAGCTTTTGATATCATGTACTTCAGCTAAAAATACAATCATAACCTTCTTCACATAAATGACTCATGTCCCTACTTTGCTGACCAATATTTACTTACACAGAGAATACAATATTATAGGCATGCATAAATACATGTCTGAAAGTCTGAAAAATCTCACATAGCATGGTGAGTATATTTTCAAATATAGTAAATAAATGCTATCCATTCATGACAATCCCACATGTCATTCCCCATTATGTCCACTCCAAAAAAATACGAAGTTCCACTTTTCACACTACACCCATTTCCATACTTAAACACTCTCCATCAGCTTTACATCAATCATACAAAACTTTGCTCTGCATGTCGGACAAGGTGCTGTGCTTCCGAGCCATGTCTCTGGGTGATTTTGATCTTGCCTACTGGCAAACCATTTGCCCATGCATTCCAAACACCACATTGGTCTACAATAACACTGCATACACTCCCCACCACTTCCTGGACTGCAACTCTTTTGTAATTTAACATCTGGCAACTTTTGCATGCAGCCTATGCATGGTTCTAGTTCCTAAAAAGATACACCAAGAAAAGAAGGAAAGTAAGGAAACTGACCTCTACAGAGATGAATTGATAGGGTGGTTTTCGTATCTACATGGGCATTAGTCCATTTCAAGAAACACTTCACTTTTAACATTGTATATAAAAATATATATAGGTTTCGTGCTACACAATTTGTAACTGAATTACTATGGGAATACCATAATTCGATTGTTGTCATTCCAGCGGAGATTGACAAAGAACTGTCTTAAAGGTCCATATGACTGTCTTCGTTCAAATTTTTATCTCTTGCTTGGGCCTACAAGAGATCTCATTTCACAAAATTTAACAGTATTTAAACACTGGGGCGATTAGCTTCTTTGTTATTCCTAAGTATTGATTTGATAAGGAAACAAGGCCTTATATTTCTACAATATGAAAAGGGCCACAAGGTGAGTTTCAGTTGTAATATCTTTTTATACAGATGTTTTACACACTGTCTTTCATGGGGGGTTGCCTTGCACAACATATATAAAAGGTCACGGAAGAAAAAAATATGTATAAAAATGAAATATTACTTGCACCGAAGCAGTCATAAAACAGACATTCTATGTGCAAATCAGCTAGACAAACCGAAAATTCAACTTCATTGTAATTTTTGACTGACATATGCAGTATACTCTTACAAGTATTTTTAAAAAAACTGAAAGTGTTTTATAACAATATGAAACAAAAAGAAACAAATAAACCAATTTACTAATGTGTTTAATACCCTAATCAATTCTTATACTCCCTTTGGATGCTTCTTCGTGTTCAGAGAAAAATGACGTATATCTCCAAAAACTTCGGATATGAGGGAGGGCAGGTCAACTATCTAAATAATATACACAATCAGAGTACTAGACGATTGGTAAAATTTTCCGTCACTGTCATTATGAAAATGTAATAAAAGCCATTGCCTGCAAATATGACAATGCTCACTCAATGCACGCATCTCATTCAGGATCTTATCATTCACAGGTACGTATTTAACAGAGCATTTGTGTTCTAGGAAATGTGCAGAACTTTCGTAATTGCCTTTGAGCCTACCAATAATTCACGAAGTGCAATTTAGAAATGTTTGCGCTCCGTTATAGGGTTGATAAGCATCCAACAGGATGCGATCTGCCAATCCACAATCGTTTCTAGTGTTGATTGCCCAACGTCCACAAGAGACATTAGGTGACAGGAACCTCTTCTAACATTGACTATCTGATGCACTATCAGCTCTGCAATATGGTCATTGACTGCTGCGTGGAGACTTTAATGCTAGGGCAGACTTTTATGGCTCAGCCTGGCCCACTGTTATTAGTTCTTATGGATATTTAAGTTTTATTACTATAAGAGGTTCTTACATTTCATTGCTATTTATTGATTTCACCATTTTGATCAATGTACAACATCATTTCAAGTCCTACCTACTGGATTAAATAGCAACAGTGAACATCAACGGTGATAAAGTGTCTCCCTCTTTAACTCACATGCTGATTTTGTCCCATCCCAATGTTTACGTACTTTTGTTGTACTCCATGTCTCTGTAGGGCTTGGAAGATTGCCTTATAACTGATGGAACCAAAGGCTTTCTCATAGTCTACAAATGCCGTGCTGACTGGCATTTTCTACTCATTAGTTTTCTCCAACACCTGGGTAACTGTATGTAGATGGTCAATGGTAAACCATCCTGGCCTGTAGGCGGCCTCTTCTGGTAGCTGTTCTTCGTGTAATGTAATGCTTGTTCTGTTTTTGAGTACTTTCATGAAGAGTTTATAGATGTGTGATAGCAGGTTGATTGGACGGTAGTTCCCTAGCTCATTTTTGTCTCCTTTCTTGTAGAGTGGGGTGGTAAGGGCATTTTCCTAGGTTTCAGACACTTTCTCTACATGTATGACTTGGTTGAATAGGTAAGTTCACTTCTTTGCTGCAATCTGCCCCCCTGCCTTGACAATCTCAATCACAATTTGGTCTTCGCCTGAGCCTTTGTTATCTTTCGCCTGACTTATGACCTTTCCATTTCACTCTGGAGTATATGTTGTACTTCTTCAGCTCTGGTGGAAGTCAAATCCTGAGCAGTGTCCCTATATAGTTCCTGGTAGAGTTTGGCACATCTGGAAATAATCTCTTTTCTGTTAGTTACGATTGTTCAGTGTTGGAATGAGGACCTTTCGTCTGTTCTGCTCAGTTTTCTTCATGTGTATAGCATTTTCTACAGCTTCTTTAATACGTATGGTGTTGAATTCCCGGATGTCATCCCTCATCATTTTTCTCATGGTCTTGCATAATTCGACATACCTGTATCCTGTAGTTCTGTGGTGAGCTCTAGTAGCTTCCCATGATATCTCAAAACCCTAATAATGTATGTTGCTATATGCAATTTTCTAACCTGGAGATACTTAGCACGGTCTGCCTTTTCATGAGTTCATTTCATGGAGTTGAACCATAATCTCACCACATTGGCTCACCGCAGGTTGGTGAGTGGAGATGGTCGTTGATTGTTGAAGAATTCTTCTGCCCTTTGATAGTTTCCTGCTGGGTGTCTGCTCACAATCAAGATTGGCTTACTTCCCAGTGGGCATCTATTTCCATAAATTCTAAGGCTTTGAGATCTAATATTGACCAGTTGTGGCAACCAAGAAGTAGCTAAAACCCTGAACTGCCAAGACGTCAAGGAAGGGATGTTGTATACCGGCAAGCTGTTACTAACTTTCAAAAGCCCTGGCTTCCCCACAGAGCCCTAGACATGTGGTCTTTAAACGTGCTACCAGGACTAAAGAAGTACAACAAGAATTAAAAGATCTTACGTTATGGACCTGTTGATACTAAACATTGCCACATTTAATCTTTTCCATTAAATGATTCATCAAACATTAGTAAACATTACAGATAAATTAGAAACTGGTGGAAGCTGTAAGGTTTGGCAGCTATCTTAATGCGCACCCCTAATGGCTTTAAAATACAAGGACGAAAATTGCCTTGACAACAGAAGTCACTCTGCTAGACCATATTTCACAGAAAAAGGTCTTTCAAACTCTACAGTCTCCACCTGTAGAAACCTAAAGAAATTGGCACTACTCTTAGATAGCTAGCCTGTAGTAACCTCACCTCCAGCTTGTTATCCAAGTTAAAGTTCTTATGCATAAACTGGATGTAAAGATCTAAATGAGGAATTCATTCTTAAAAATTCTAGTAATAGTGTGAAATGAAGAACATGTGCCACATGTCTTTAAAGGCAGCAAAATTATCACCTTGTTAAAGAATAATGCTATCACATAAGTGAAAAAATTGTGACATTGAACTAAGATGGTAAGAAACCATTGCACTATTTGGCAATTAGATCTGGGTTGATTTAATTAACATACCATTCACAGTTACACTCTACTTGCCAAATCTTGGGCATCAAGCAATGAAGGAAGGCAACCAGCAGTGACTTGTGCCCACAAAACAAAATTTTAAGGGATGAAGAGGATCATAGGAGGTAGAGGTTTAACATACATTCTGTCATCAATTTTCAAGGAAAGACGTGAGGGGGTTGTCCCTGAAGCCAACATACATAGCAGACATGGATAAGCAACTAAAGTCTACAGTGATGCTAAATCAAATGGCAAATAATTTAATAGAAATGTAATAACATGGTCAGGATATTGTCCTTCAGCTAGCATTCAATACAACACAATAGCTTACCAGCTTCATTATCATTATTGTTTGGTTTGCATTAAGGGAGAAGTATTTGAATGATAGGAGTTTCAGGTTGACTTGACCACCAACCTCTTTGGGACTACAGAGTCTTGAAATTAACCCAGCTTGATGTGATTCCTTGATCTTTTGGTGTCTTTTGACAACTTCTTCATATGTGTGTAAATATATATACATTATTACATTATATATATACATGTATATATGTATATATATATATATGTGTGTGTGTGTGTGTGTGCACTTGTGGCAGTCTCATATCTCTTTAGACATTAATTACATTGCTAAAGTTAGTTCTATGCAATTCATTACCATGTATATAAATGTGATTAAGATTTTTTAAATTCCATCAGTATTGTATGGTGTTGCTATGGCCTGGTGAGCATGATTCATTTGCTTACATCATGACAAGAGGGTTATAAGATATCACTTCTATAGGTCTTTTCTTGCCAAATAATGAGACATATACATGTAAATTGCATTTTTAATCCTTTACTAATCAACAAAGTAAGTAACCAGCATAGCCTCTTTTGACATCACATCAAATGGTGATCTAGCTCCCTTTTATTCTGATGGAGTAAACTTTACCTCAAAATGTGATCTTTTGTTAGACTGACAGGCTCCTGCATGTTTCTATCGACCTATCATAGTGATATTGACCTATTTTCTAATATACATATTAAAAACTAGTGTCTTTATTTATAAATGTGAAAACTAGAATTAAAAGTATTTTTGCACACATGTCCCACTTGAAGTCTGTGCTCATGCCAACACATTCACATATACACATACACATACACACAAATAAACACATACA
>JAAAKL020008433.1:0-15924 GCA_010016065.2 Carybdea cf. marsupialis auct. non (Linnaeus, 1758)
CATAAAGCAACAGCAATGGTACCGTCTCAAGCAGAGAGTGCTCAACCTAACGTAAGCTAGGGAGCGAAATACTCAATATAACTGTTTCGCCCTTTGTGGGCCCATTATAGAGTGCAGAATAGAGTGGTGAGACATATTTATTATATATATATATATATATATATATATATATACATATATATAATTCTGACTCTGCCTTTGTTATTTTGGAGGTGGCTGACACTTCCTTGACAAGAAATTTTGGGTTTTCTAACAAATTTCAGTATTTACATTTGTCGTGCCTTTAAAACCTATTTTACTTTATTATTAAGTACACATTTGAGAATTCTATGAATAAATTGCTGCATTAAGGCATAAATATATTACGGCATGATGTTTTCATTCGTCATCCATAAAGACGTCATTAGTTTACAATCGTATGATTTGTCTCTTTCAATGATTTCTCCGAATATGATATGTTTTTTGGCTAATTGTAAATCAATGGCTCTTGTTAATGGCACTGAGACTCGTAAAGTATGAAAGATACATATTTGGCAAATATATTGTGGTAGCAGAGGCAGTTCAAGGCTTGAGTGATTAGCGCAAAACATGACACAAGAAAACAAACAAAATAAAATAAGTATTTTGTGCCCTGTGATTTTCGATAACTGTCCTTGAAATTGAAGCTAATATGTTTTACTTGAATAAACTTGCAGTTATGGGTATGTTCTGTCAATATAGGTCAATAACTACACTTTGATCTTGATGCCATTGCATGTAATATACGTTTAGTTCAAAAGTCAGAAAATGTCCATATTTTTCTCTAGGAGTTCAAATTAAGCACAGTTGTCCCCACGCTCCTGTTTACTCCGAATAAAACCCATATCTCTGACAACTGTTTCGACAAAGCACTAGCAAAACACACTTTAAATATAAATTTCAGCAATAAAGTTGACTTTCAACCTCATCGTTCTACCAGTACGAGATATTGTAAAAAACATTATGCCTCTGCAGCTGCTACAGAACTGTTTAGAGCAATATTTGCTTCAATTATCGCCTTAGAAAATCAAAGATGGGCGTAGTCCACGGCTTGAAACAGTAAAACAGGAATTTTTGCAACCGATTATAATCACTGTTCTCTAAGACTGGATCGAGCTTCCAATTGTTTCCAAAAACGAAGACGTGTAGTGACGAGTACTGGCTATCATAAGTTAAAATAGCGCTGAAAGGTCCATCACGTCTTTTTAGAGATCAGTGATTATAATCCGCTAGATGACGAATGGGTTTAGATAGTGAGAGAGAGACCTAAGCACTAGTTGACGACCTGTCGTCTGCCAAATTGTTGAGCGTTGTTGAGCGCGTAATCCATCATTTGTTGTTTGAAGATCAAGGTGTCAAAGGATTTCTGTGAGAAGTGCCAGAAAATGTCCTTTGGAAAAATATAGAATGGGTTGCTTTGGCTTACGATGCAGGTTTTATCACTTTGCCATCTTTATAATACAAGTTCCACATCGAATTTCGTTATACCGTATTGAAATTACGAGAAATTCGACTTGGATGAAGTGTCAAATAACGAGTGTACAAATGAATTTCGTTTCAGACTATCCAAGGCATTCAAGATCCTGAGATATTTTACTTGCGAGAACCGTGCGAAATTTGATGGATTAGAGGCCTCCTGTCTCTTTCTACAAAGACTTGTTTACCCATGCCGGTATTCATATTTGGTACCGCGATTTGGGAGATGAATGATACAGTTGAGCTTGATGTTCAATTATGTTTTGCAATGATTATGGCATCTTTTACGAAAACTCCCTACTGTGACGCATTGTGTTCAATTCTACTCCTACGCAAATCAAGACATGAACCCACGTTTTGCATTCTTTATGCAAACGTAACAGTGAAGGACCAAATACTTGTATTTTTTACAAAAAAAGCAGGGATACTTTCCTTCGTTATCTACTTGACTCGAAAATCAATATAATTTCTTGGCCAATGGGGAATGATCTAAATGAAGCATGCGCATTAGCGCTAGTCCCGGTCTTTTTTTTCTATAATTTTTTTGTCGTCTATTGGCTCGTAATTTGTTAAGAAACTCCCTAATAACTATGTAGCATCCCAGGTTACCCCTGTACAACAAAGTTCTCAGATCATATAGATGGCATTAATCATTTCTGAAGTGGAAGAATATAGCTATTTCACAGGCAGTGGCAGAAGGCCATTCCGGGATTTAAAGTTAAAGTGCATAAGCAAGGTTTCCATTCAGCACCAGATTAATGTTAAACGATTTTTGAGTCTTCTACTGCACACCGCAGCTACCTATCCATTGAAAAAAGGAAAGTGAGAGCACTATAGTTTTAAATTTAAAAGAGTTATCACAGTCTCAGCGCTCCATGTATTTGAAACCGCATTATTTTATTTTATATTTTACCCCAATATCCATTGTATACCAGCTTAATGTGTGGGAAAATATCGCCTCCCCTTAACCCACACTAATGTGAGTTTAGCCATCATCTTACACTACCAGGAGTAAACATTTGCAGTGGACAGCTATATTTCAAGTCAAATGTTCAGCTGTACCAGCGTTATTGTGGGCAAATGGCTCCACTTTTAATGATCTTAAAACCAAGGACTTTCCAGTTATCTTCGTAAACGTTCAGCACCCAAATAGACTTGTGAGCGTTCCATGCTAGCTCCAGGAAATGCTGCTTTGACAGAGTCAATCTGGACCTGCTCTAGATGGTCTTCCAGATTTAGGCCTGTAAATTGCCTGTGATATCCTGGAAGTTTGGCGCGAGCATTTGGTTGGCTTTTGGAATTGTCCACATGGATGAAAATTTAATGTGATGTTTATTTAAAGCAAAATGGGATGACTTGCTCTTGCGTGACATTATAAATACGTAGTGATAATGGCACGTTTTCAGAAATGCTGGTCTTTGATAAAAAACTAAAGCATCTTTTTGCTGATAATCAAATCATTTTATTACTTTAAAATGATAGGAACTTCTTCAATTCGCAAATTCAAATATTTGTTTCAGCATTGTTAGTTCAAGAAAACAGTTGTGTATCAACGCACAAAATTATTATCAAGGTGGAACGTATATTATTAGAAGAACGTATAGCATTGGTAAAGTGATCTGGATTAGAGATTTTAAGGCACTGGTATTGGGAGAAACGTTTGTTAAGAAGGTGAGTTCATGAAATGACATTTTATTGCTATTCAATGACTCTGATTCTGGGCATTACTAAACGTTTATAGGCAGCTGGTTTCAGAATGATAATTTACTCGTCTTTCTTTGACGGCCATTTCATAAGCCGGTGAGACTCAATATGTTTGCAATAACTAAACGGTCTGATATTCCATTTTATATCCGCTCTTTCGATTACATCACTTTAATGCGGCCTTGCACATAAATACTATGAGATACCGAACTTTGTCATGCTGGAAGAAAGTGAGTCGAGAAATATCAGATCAACATACGTGAGTGTTTTACCTTAAATCGTTGAAAATTGTAGGAGCTTTGTTAAAGAAAAGTCGTATTTCATTTACTGCCAATGGACAATATTTGTTTTAAGCCAGGCGTGATGGCTGATGCAGTCTGAGCACAACTTCATAGTTTTAGATCTATGTGCGGCCAAAGACTTCGTAGGTAAAAATGATAAAGTTGATAATGCTGGCGAGGGATAATGCTTTAACTAGAAGTAGATTCAATATTTGCCTATTTTGATGTTACTTAGGCAAGTTGCAACAATATTTTTTTTAAAAACTGAGCCACCTTGCTCAGATTTTAGTCAATTTAACAGTAGATTGAAAGATTTGTAGTTAAGATGATGACATTTAAGTGTACAAATACTATTAAAGCCAACCGCAAAAATATTATCATGAGATAAAAAGAATTTTGACAATGATATCTATACGGCATAGGAAAATTTTCTTACATTCTTACCTAAAGAGAAGGTTCAACGAATATCCATGAAGACATGTGACAGTGATGTGACTAGAGATGTTATATGACACTAGAACAGGGATTTTAGTGTCAAGATTGTAATGGTACTCTGTTGTTACGAGTAGAATTGAAGTTAACCGAGTGACGGTCTTTCTCAAGAGATTTCAAATTAGTCATAAACTCTGAACAATACTTTGATTGGTAAGATGTTGGCTGATAGTATAAACTGACATCGTGGGTTACGTTTGGACAGCTGCTGGTAACTTCACACCCGTGTTATGAAAACTTTCTTTTAAGACGCTTTAAGGAAACTTGACGTGGTCTTTCTGACAGTTATAGAATAAAAATTACGCTGCTCTCATGCACTGTTTCTCCCGTATTGTCGACATAATAAACATCAGAATGCAAATATCACTTAACGTCCTCCAAACAAGAGAGGAAAGACGTCCATTGTTAGCGCTATCTTCCAAAAATTTAAAAGCTAACTCCCCTAATAGAATTCCAAATAGTAAAATATAATCTACTATACCGTTGCTAATACTTTATGCTGAAAATTACCTCAGTGCCATATTTGGGATCTCCCTGAGAACGAAGCTTTATTAGTCAGGTAGGTGATTAGGGACGAGACCTCTTTAGCCCCTCCCCCCCACATATATGCTTTCGAGCGCTGGAATATTCCCGTCCAATATTCCCTTGCTTATTTCGATGGGGCCTCTTTCTGGCCACTTCCCAGCCCCCTTGGAATTAGCTCTGAATACAACCTTCACTCAATTACAGTTGGCTTTGAGCAAGGATGCATCATGGGAGAGATTGGTTACTCTATCAATGGAAATCGCTCTTTTAAACAGAACTTTTAAACACAAGCTACTATCATTATTATTTCGTGGAAGAAAATTGTATTGAATTTTCAATTTTACCAACGAAGTTTTTTTGTAGAGGAATCGCGATAAATTACTTCATGAGGTAAAGATATTTAGGTTGATTACCTTGGGTAAGCTATTTTGGTTACCTAGGTTTTAATGATTTAGGTTCCATAGGGTACTGAATTGCGTCATATAGGGCAGTGATTAAATATACATATGCTTATGACTACATAGGCTAGATAAATAAATTACTTAGACTAGTGATTTACGTTACACGGGCTACTGGTTTAGGTTGCACGACGTACTGATTTCGGCTATTTAGTTAGTACATTTATTTAGTAAAATTTCAATACGTTATTAACAAGAGTCTGATAAGATTTTCGAGATGGAGAAACAGAAGCAAGATTCCTAACATTTTCCGTCTCCATACATTTCATTTTCCTTCCCTTTCTTTAACATTGGTTTATTTATAAATATTGGTCACTAATTTGTTTTTGTAACACAAAACTTTAATACCCTCTACTCGTTCCTAGCTAGCTGTACGAACTTGTTGTCTTACGTATGCGTGTCAATGATATTCTTTTCTACTCCACCTCGTCCCATGTACAGAATCAATTTGGACTTACTGGCTTCCTGTGGAACGTTAGCTGTTGTATTTTGTAAGCCAATAGCATCTTTGAAAACCATGCTCCTCTAGTTTTTCCTCACGAATAGCTATGTTGTTACGCCGCGATTAAAATGTCTGCTCAAATCCATTTACCTAGAGTCTAAGACATTACATCTCAACCCCTCCCTTTTTTCTCTTCATTAATGTTCCTATCTAAACAGAGTTTAGAAAAACATATTTCCATCTGCAATTTGGTTATGTTTATTTCAGTGCACCACATCACTCTGAACGAACTCTTGTATTGCAAAGTTCTGAGTACTATATACAAAACGATCGTATACCCATTATATGATGCGTTTTCATTTATTTTGTGCCAAGTTTTGACACTCCCAGTTGCTTTAAACAAATTGTGTTGCAATCTAGTGCGTGTTGACCATGGAATCTTTGAGAACAAAAAAAGTCCTGAAATTAAAGGATTAGTTAAATATTCATGTGGTAACATTAACGTGCTCATTTGCCAGTGCTCTTGGCATGTTGAATAAAGGTAGGAGCGTATATCCATTGAAAAAGCAAGTAAAACCAGGGGGTCTGTAATAAAGTATGTAAAATATGGTGTGAGAGTATTGGTATTAACAAACACATAAAGATCGTCCGCGATAAAAATTTTTCAATCGTCCTTACGATCAGTTAAAAATGACTTTAGATTTTTATTTGTATGATCTTGGCTATTTAAAGTCTAGTTGTGTCCTGCTTTGTATACGTTATACTTGTTTACATGCACCAGGCTGTCTTCTTTGCTCTACACATCAAAAGATGTGGCAATTTTTAAAGAGTATTTCCCATCTGCTACAAGTTACTATCAAGTGTCATGTTAAGTGCAGCCATATTGTTTTGGTATTAGATCTGAGTAATTGATAAATACAAGTGATTTCTTGATAAGTATAAGTTTTCTCGCCATCTTTATGGTAGAAGTTTTAAATCCGATCAAAACTACGTAATGTTGCAAACGAATGTAAAATGAAGAAGCACGGTTTTTATCACTCGAAATATTCGAGAATTATCATATTTTTGGTTGAGCAACGTGGTCTGTAGTGGTTTTGGTGGTGCACTGTGAATAGTGTTTTCACGGTTACATGGTGTGAAACGCCACTCTTGTGAAGCAGACTGAAGTAGAAACATTATTGGAAAAGGTTTTACAAATGAAACCTCCCCGAATTCTAAAGCTACCTATTTAGTGACCAACATCCAACCTCGTTGATCGAAATTTGGTAAAATTTTTGATTGTTGCAGATGAAGATTTGAGATGTCTAATTTATGCATCAAATTTGATTTGCTCTGGATTAAAAGATTAGTGGCCCTAACTTCAATGAGCAATGTATCGTCTATATTCATCCTATTAAGTTATAGACACAATATTTAACAAGGTCTATCTGCTATAAATGTAAACAAGATCATTACTTATTAAGTACTGACTGTAAACAACTTTTACCAAATTTTACCAAACTCTGTCTCGGCTGAAGCAAATTGTTAGTTATTTATGATAAAGAATGGCAATAGCCCCTACAAAGTACCCTTAATTGTAAGTAATTGCTTGATATGAAGAAAATAGTTTACTTTCCGTAAATAACTTTATTTGATAATGATCAGCATGTGTTGCATATGTCTGCCACAAGGCTCATAACGCTGTTACTTACAAATAGATGATTTTAATTAATTAAAGTATGGACATTTTAAAAGTTATCTAAAAGATCTCATATGAAGATAGTCAATTATGCTACCTAAACCACCATGAAGTAAGAGAAGACCTCTAAAAATCTGCATAATTTAAATCTAGATTTAAGGGGACATAGTCCTTTGGTCGGAGGTGACTCATTACTGGACTACACCGGGGTTTTTTAATAAGAATTACTTAAATAGGCTCAAGTCTTATGATTCTTAATGATTCTTCAAAATGAGCCTTAAATATTTTTACGTGATTCTTAAATTTCTGTTAACAAGGAACAGTGTTTTATGGAGCGGAACAGAAGAATAAATGGTTAAAAGTTTAAAATCTTATATTTTTTTACAAAAGAACGTCTTATATTTACCACGCTCATGTACATTAGATTATAAGGCTGTTTGTCATGTTTGATTACATATTATGAGTCTGAGGGTGGTTCTGAAATATATTCTTGAATTTTGACAAATTTGAGCCTCGTGATTCTTATAAAAAAGTCTTATAAACAACAGTGTAGATAATTGAGAGAAACTCGAATAGGATGCACGATTGCATGTTTCAAAGGTAGAGCCACAAAAGATGTTAAGCTATGTCAACTCAATCAAGCCTGACGTGGATAGGGGGACCTCATCCTATGATACCTTTTTAAAGCCCTTGCATAATATGTTTGGTTCTTAGAGTGGAAGGAAAGCGAAAGCCAAGAGGGAGGAACAATTATAGAATTGAGTGCACTCAACATTTGTCCTTTTGTTGGTGCACCTCTTAACTGTACTGAATAAAATATGAAAATATGAGATAGATAAAATACTTTGATTGCCAAATGTTTTTTTAGTGGCATACTCCATTTCGAGCATACCCTTGCTATATATAAGCCTAGTAAAAGCCAAAGTAATACTAAGGAAGCCCAACATTTAAAAATAGTCTATTCGATATGCAAACGAAACAGAAAGTCAAGCTCAAGAATGAATATAAACAACTCAATCTTAATAATTGTTGGTAATATAAGAATAGTATAATTCGCTGTGTCGTGAATAAATGTACAATGGTTTCTGAATACCATAAGGAAATCCTGAGTTTATGGTAGCTTTTGTGAAGGGAATAGCAACATTGAAATTGAGACACTATGCCGTTTAGCACAATACTTTTTCAATTCAGACTATAAGGTGATTAAATTCAAGGCAATATATACCACAGTATTCGACTAACAGGTCCTAAGTTCCTTTATGTATCTACCAACCTGTTGATTTTGTGGCATAATTGGAATTTTTGATTAGCTTCTTAAAATTGAAAGATATATATGTATATAATATGGTGTGACTCACGGGAATTCGAATCCCTGTTCCATGTTTTGCAACTGATCGCTATAGAGAGTTACGGTCCTGTTACGATAAAAGACTCCATTTCTCCGGAGATCTAATAAGCCTCCTATATTTCACCGGTTGAAATCGCCATCAATCTCTACCCTGTTATGTGGGCCAGATATGATATGTTTGGCCACTAAAATTGTAACAGCGCAGTTGGAAGAGAAACACGCAGTGAATACAGTTGGTGAATAATTTCCTATGTTTCTGATATCTTTTTAAAAGTGATCACATTAACACATATAGCACAAAGAGGCCAACATTGAGTAGATTTGGACGTTTATGTTGATCTGGGGAGGATTTGGAGCTAATGTGGCAACTAAATGAATAGAGTATGTTACCCTCGCAGTTTATTGTATCTTACGTTCACTATATTCTACAAAACCACCACAGAAATAGGGGTGTGTGGGGGTGTGAGGAGGATTGACCTCAAAGGTGTTAATTACACATAGTGCACTTAAAAATAATAAAAAGGAAGGAAACAAAAAAATTCGAAATTAAAGGAGGTCCTTTACCTCTCTCTCTGGCCCTTACTCAATTTTTTTACGAGGTTAGTAAGTTGTAGATTTACAAATTTATGTGAAAAATTTTCAGAGTTAATTCCAACATCGGACGGATAATAGTCCCTATCGTCTACTTTAACTAGTAAGTAAGCAGTTTTGTCAGTTGATATACATACTTGGAGATAAATCAAAATTGTGCTTTCTTGAGCAGAGCAACGTTTGCGACTTTAACAACTTCTTGCAAATATTAGATACAGTAATCTTTTATATTTCAATTCTACATCTAAATCCTCCGCAGCACAATGCAAAGTTTAAAAATACATATCCCTGTAAAATAGTCTGCAGATTAACAGCTCTGAGTCTTAATACGAACATGTAGATAAAAGGACCGACAAGATCAAGCTCATAATCGAGACTGTCTTTACTTCTATTAGTACCCGTCTTTTGTATAAAGCCCTAATTACGTAAAAGAGGTGAGGTAGTATGAAATCAGTGCAAGGAGCAGTTTTTAAACCTGATTTAATCATTAGACGCCCTTATGGCGATCTAGCGGGAAATTTTTTCAGTCAAAAATTGGCAGTAACGCCACATATAGTTTTTCGATCTTGTTAAAACCTTAAGGGTCAAACGCCCTTCAGGACCTACAGATTGATCTAGTATCCCTCATAAGAGAAAAATGTTTACACAGTGTGACCACAGTTATTGACACCACCGACTTATTAGAGTCTCATCTACAAAAATCTTTATTTAATGTGTCTACTTTAAACCAAGGAAGGGCAAATCACCACTTCATCGTTTATGTTCTGCCATTGCATTCAGCCATTCTGATAATATCTGGTTACCAAATCACCGAGTCGTAGGGTTTTAAGTGCCATCCGACAGGAAGCCCCAAATTCCCGTTAGTAATTGCAGGTGAAGCAAATCATGCATTTCTTGACATTTCATGACATGATGCTGCCGACAATTAAACTCTAATTTTAATGAAATGTTGTTTAGAACATATTTTGATTACATAGACTTTTAGATGCTGAATTCAAAACGCCTTTTAGATTGGTCTGTTTGCCAAATAAAATGTTGATGTTGTTCTACATAAGCAAGTTGAATAATTATCGCTTTTCATCTACCTCTGAGCGAGTGCTACACGAAATAAAGCAGTTTGGGTTCATGTTTAGACATGAGTGTGTTTTTCTTCCTCTTCTTCTGATATACCCATAGCAATAGCCGGTAAAAACCTGACCATGTGTGAACTAACACTAGGTACTTCCCGTGGAAAGGAAAAACATTAAATCTCTAGAACGCGAAGCATCAGTCATAAAAGAGTAAACATTAATTGGGTTTAAACAGAATAGAAATTCGCGACTGAAGAACTGCACTTACCTTATTATTATCGTGAAGAAGTGAACTGATATATTGGCGCATGCGCGGGAGTTGATAAACTGAAGGTTACAGAAGAGACGTGATTATGTGTTAACCAAATCAATGCTCCAAAGCCCTCAGCTTACTCTGCAGCGTCAGGTTTGCCCTCCGGATACATTAGATAATCTCAAACCTGTGAAATAAGTACGATATGAACAAACTACTCTTTACGTAATAGGCCTACTGCAGGGGCAGGGGAAGGTAAATCAGATTGAGGGGGGGAGGGCAAGTAGGCTAAGGTCAAATTCACTTTTTTACGCTCCAAAGTAGGAAGAAGCAAAATCTGTTGTGTATCTCAATATGAATATTTAGCTGGGAATGTGACAAAATGTCTGTCGCAATCAATTTAAAATTTGATAAAGCTAAGTGGTCACGGAAAAAAAAGAGATTTGGCAAATCTTGGGGGGGCATGGCCCCTGCTGACCCATGTTTCCTCGTCTCTGTACTGTATAATTTTTATAAACGTAGTCAGAACTTAGCAGAAAATTGTAAACTGCAGGGGCATATCTACCCATCTCAAAATTGGGCGAAAAGGGACAAAGCTTAACGCGGAAGGAATCGAGAAAATTCCATCCTATTGTTCCTTACAATAGTTTCCATTGAAGTTCTTCGTTCCAATAACAAAAGAGTAAGAGATAGTAAAAAGACTCATGACTTCCAAACTATTGAAAACTTATCCTTAAGACAAGACACAATTTGATTGTCAGGTTTGGACAGGTTACAAAATTTACTTTTTAATTCGAAGTGAGAGGTAAGTCCTACCCGTCCTCTCCAGAGTCATGACTATGTTGATTTTAGAGGCCAATGTTTAAAAGGAAATGGTTCAGTACCGTGACCACAACAGCAAGACTGGATACGAGTTTAATTTTGATTATGACCGAAAGCTTTGAAAACAGCCAAAGTCAGAGACACACAAGTTCGGAATGGTGGCAAGTATCTTGACAAACGTTCTGCATATCTTTTCATATTTCATACTTCCGTATTGGTCATGATTACTGCTCTCTGAAAAACACTGAATCGAGCATCTTCCATATCAAATTTAGATCAGTCGCTGGACGCAATTTCTGTCCCCATGAAATAAATGTTTCCCCCAAAATGAGGATTGGGAGAAAGGGAAATAAAAACGTGCTGGCTGTGGGCGGTTACTATGGCACGATATGATGCATGGACTGGAGTAAACAATCATCAATGTGACACCTAGGCATATTTGATGGAATGCGATATTAAATTTCCCGTGGACAATTCAAGAAAATAAATAAGAATGTGATGACAACCTAAAAGTTGACCGAATTGCGCATCTCCCAAAAGATTTGAGAGTGGCAATGTGATCAGTAAGTATTAACATTATCTCTTTAAATACCTCCTTCAGCACTTATTTCAACACCTTTTGAACACTTGCTTCAACACTTGATTTAGGCACCTCCTTCAACACTTTCTTCAACACACCCTTCAACACTTTCTTTAACACTCCCTTAAGCACACCTTTCGATAATCCCTTCAAATACTTCCTTTAAATACTTTCTTCAACACTCCCTTCAACACTCCCTTCAACACTCCCTTCAACACTCCCTTCGACACACTCTTCAACACTTCCTTCAACACACTCTTCAACACTTCCTTTAAATACCTTCTTCAACACTTCCTTCAACACACCCTTCAACACCTCCTTTAAATACCTTCTTCAATACTCCCTTCAACACTTCCTTCAGTACTTCCTTCAACACTCCCTTCAACACTTCCTTTAGCACTCCCTTCAAAACTTCCTCCAGATACATCTTTCAACACTCCCTTCAACATTTCCTCCAACACTTCCTTTAAACATCTCATTAAAAACTCCTTTTAACACCTCCTTTGGATATCTCCTTTATCACTCCCTTCAACACTCCCTTCAACACTCTCTTCAACACTCCCTTTAGCACTTCCCTCAAGTACTTCGTTCAACACTTCTTTCAGCACTCTTCTAAACACTTCCTTTAAATACCTCCTTCAACTCTTCCTTCAACACACCCTTTAACACTTCCTTCAACATTTCCTTCAACACACACTTCAACAACAACTTTAAATACTTTCTTCAACACTTCCTTTAATATCTTCTTCAACACTTCCTTCAACACTTCATTTGGATAACCCCTTCGACAGTTCCTTCAACACTTCCTTCAGTACGTCCTTCAACACTTCCTTTAACACTCCCTTTAGCACACCTTTCGATAATCCCTTCAAAACTTTCTTTAAATACTTTCTTCAACACTTCCTTCAACACTCCCTTCAACACACTCTTTAACATTTCCTCTAAATACCTTCTTTAACACTCCTTTCAACACTTCTTTCCACACTTCCTTCAACAATCCCTTCAATACACCCTTCAACACGCCCTTTAACACTCCCTTCAACACTTCCTTTAAGTACCTTCTTTAACACTTCCTTCAACACTCCCTTCAATACACCTTTCAACACTCCCTTCAACACTTTCTTCAACATATCCTTTAACACTCCATTAAAGAAAGTGTTGAAGAAGGTATGTACAAAAAAGGAAGCATTAGATTAATTTCCAATTTATGAAACCCTAGTGCCTGTTATCATTTTCCTCTTAACCTTGGCAAAAAATGTAGTTGTCCTAGGACCCATATCTTCACATGCAAGCTCTAGTCGTATCCGGGTATTTCCTCTTATCCTCGTATCTGTTCGTAATTCCAGATCTATAGGCTACTCACTATGCTAGTTAATGATGCCTAGGCTATTGCACGAAATCGCGGGAATGTAATTTTTCAAAAAATATGAAAACTGACATATGTATAACGTGCTATATACATTGATTCTAAGTAATGCATAAACTTATGTCTAGAAATTAGTATTGGAAATGATATGTAGTATCCATTGATATACGGACTGATCGTTTTGAATTAAGTTACTACTATTAGTATTGTGTAGTTGTTTGCACTTTGCAAAACGTTCTCATGTGACTCACAAGATAGGACCTCATAGAATAGACGAACATACCTTAAGATTATTGAAATCGTGAGCAAGTGATGAAAGTGTATAAACTTGCAAGGAAAACTCTCCCTTGGGGTGAGTGTGGTTGTTGGGTTAATAACGGACAAAGGTGCATAAGTAGAAACCAAAACCCGAAATATTACAGAAATCACAACAATTTTAGGGCTAGAGGATTTGACAAAAACGTTAAACACTCCGTGGATCATAAATGTAGGGAGCGTAAGTAAGGTATGCACCGTTTCCCTTTACCGTAATAAATGTTATAAGCTTTTCAGTAGACTGCTATCCATGTGCACTCAGATCTTATCTGATACTTTGAACGTCCCGTCGTTTCAATGGCCACTTAGATCACTTTTGACATGAAAATGGCTGTTACTTTCTCTGTCAGCGACTAGATCGAAGCAAACAATGATCGCAGGAGGGTCCGAAGGTCAGAAACTTCGTTCTATGCCCTATGTTTCATCGAGTGAAACGATGTGGTAGTCTGGAAATAAGACAGACTACACATAAAGCCTTAACCATGTCGATAACTAACCATACAACGATCCTTTTCAACGGAATTTCCACCTAGAAAAGCAATGATAGTCACCACCACTATCTAACCCTGCGATTTATGCCGTCGTAGAAACCTGGTAATAGTATCACAGACAGTTTTAAATCATCAACAATGTCATAGTAGACCGATTCGCAGACCTATTGATCTTGCTCTGCAGCCTCACCGAGGTTCGTGAGCACGTTTTACCATGAGTCTGAACAACAGAGCTCCTTGTTGAAAAATGTACATGACCTGTGATTTGTATGGCGTCGTAACAGGGATTTTGAAACAGACTGTTCATGATCTAGTAAGACCACATTTGTAAAAGAGCTTTTGAAAATTGGTCTTGGGTTAACGATTAACAAGTATAACATACTATTAGACAGTCGGGTAAGAACTTTCCAGATGCAATTCGATTTCTACATCTAAAGAGTGGGACACTAAACTCTTCGTGTGCATTCTCTGAGTGTTTAGCCCAAATGGTATCGCATTTTGAAATAAAACTTGTCCCATGAACTTTCTTATGTAGTTGTACAATTACTTGACAGATAATCATGTTACAATTTTAAATTTTGAAGCACATAAAGCATTGGATTCTTAGAATGCGATTTAATGTATTTTATCACGTACTGAAATTGTTTTTTAATGGGGATCCCTATAGGACACCTAATAAACAAACATTGGTCACTTAGCTCTTTTGAAATATTAAGCGATCGCGTTGACTCGTCACTCCGTTAAGAACAGAGAGCAGCTGTGATACCAGACACTGCTATTGCCTACAACATAGGTCAGATTCCCGTAAGAAGAAACCATGTCTCCACCATTGCCCCTCTGATAATGTTAATAGCATTGATACCGCAGAGCAACATGGCAGAGAGGGGAAAGGGGCAGATACCAAGTAAAAGTATTAACGAATGTGCCAGTTATGTACCTATTGTACAGCTAGTTCTTCTCAGTTTTGGTCAAATTTCCTCAAAATTTTATCAATTAATCTGGTCAGGGTTGTAGCATGGCTGTATGTGATAAAATGACAAAATCTTGAAAATAGTATCGAGGAGCTGTTTCCTCTTTGACATACGTCAACGGTCGATAGAACTAGAGCTATAGGTAACGCGGCAAAAGTTTGTACTGGCTTATAGTAGTTATGATTAATAATAGAATGAAATTATTCATACGCAGTATAAGGATATACCAGCTGAAACCCTACTGTCCCAGCTAACTCAGTAAAATTACTTAATACTTTCAAAATTCGGTTTCTAAGCTCTTCTTTCTTGATCCCTGTACATTGATCTGAATCCAATAACCCACACTAGCCCTTAACCTGATGAAACGTTTAAAACGTTCTAGCTCAAGTGAATAATGAGGAAGCCAAAGTACTCGACCAGAATCGATAATCAGCTACGTCGGTGCATCATAACTTTCCAGATTTATAAGTGAACTTGTGCCCCTACATGGTCTAGTCCTAGCTAGTGCTAGCTAGTTACACATTACATGTTACCAATTACATATCACACATTACACATTAAATATTATCAAATTCATAAGGCCTGTATAAGCTCTGCTAGTGCATCGAACATAAAAGCATTGTAAAACATAAAATAAACTATTTTCTAGGGAACGTTTTACAAGACTTTATCCAAAAAGAAGACGGCAGGTTTGTCCTCACGGCGCTTAAGACTCAATATCACTCATGCAGTCTCTTGTTACTTGTACAGATTTTTCTTTTATGAAACATGTTTTTAACCCTTATAGTTTGATGCAGATTTTCATGACATGAAAAGTAAGACAGACCTTGGAAAGACAGGAGGGCAAAATTTAATACGTTACATTATTTGTTAAAATGAACACTCTTTGTAATTATAATCATCGTCTATTTAAAAGCAACAAACACCCTCCTCATGCAAATGCTTCACTTGAATAAATGCATTAAAAATCAACTCCCTTTCGTACAAGAGTCTTTTGCAAAATACAACTTTACAAGTATATATGCCCCTTAAGGTAGCTTGAC
>JAAAKL020008434.1:0-15922 GCA_010016065.2 Carybdea cf. marsupialis auct. non (Linnaeus, 1758)
AGACTGGAGCTTGTTGCGTCCGCTCACGTAGCTCGTTATTCGTGACGTGCTGCCACCATCGGATTCCTTCAATTCTTTTAAGTGCTCTACTATCAAAGCCGTTCAAAAGTGTACGGATTTCCCAAGCCTCTTCTCCATCTATGTATTTTAAAATGAAATCAGCAAACATTGTACTATTTCTATGTTTCAGGAAAGCTCTTTTCTTTCATACAATGCAATTTTTATTTTTCGTATGATAATCCTACATATTATCTTCTACTACGTACCATGCTCCATATTTAAAAATTCTGATAATATCAAATTGAGTTCAGTCGAAGTTCAAAATTATGCAACTAAACCGTATCTGCTTTCATGTTACAGGTTTACGTACTACAGCCTTCCTTTTCTTGTTTCATATTCCCTGTAGTCATAAATTTCTGTGTTTTCGGAATACCTGTCAGTACTAGTTATGGCATAATTTGAGTGATAGCTAGGGTGGTAGACGTAGTACTGGTAGTAGTACTTGCAGTTTTCAAATTAGAAGAAGGAGGAACATTAGTACTAGTAATGGTAGAATTTGTAGTAGTGGTAATCAGGCTTGTAGCCAAAGAAAGCACAGGGGCCGGACTCCCTGTGAAAGAGGCTGAACATGCGTCATTATCCAACGCTTTCTAGAAGAACTTAGATCGCACGATCACGTTTCTAGCGTTAAGAACTGAGCTCTGCGTTACTGCACCATTTAAATGCATGGTACAAAGAAAATTGCATTGTAATTTTTTATTAGTTATACTTCACTAGAGAAGTTTCTTGACTCCCTCCTGAATTCGACTACAGCACTGGTAGCAGCAGCAGCAGCAGCAGTAGCAGTAGCAGTAGCAGTAGCAGTAGCAGTAGTAGTAGAAGTAGTAGTAGTAGTAGTGGCAATAGTAGAAGTAGCAGTTGTAGTAGTAGAAGTAGTAGTAGTAGTAGCAATAGTAGTAGTATAAGTAGTAGTAGTAGTAGTGGCAATAGTAGTAGTAGTGTAAGTAGCAGTAGAAGTAGCAGTAGTAGTGGTAGTAGCAGTAGAAGTAGTAGTAGTAGTAGTAGTAGTAGCAGTAGCAGTGGTAGTAGAAGTAGTAGTAGTAGTAGTAGTAGTAGTAGTGACAATAGTAGAAGTAGCAGTTGTAGTAGTAGTAGTAGTAGTAGTAGTAGTAGTAGTAGTAGTAGTAGCAATAGTAGTAGTAGAAGTAGTAGTAGTAAGGCAATAGTAGTAGTAGTAGTGTAAGTAGCAGTAGAAGTAGCAGTAGTAGTGGTAGTAGCAGTAAAAGTAGCAGTAGTAGCAGTAGTAGTAGTAGTAGTAGTAGTAGTAGTAGTGGTAGTAGCAATAGTAGTGGTAGTAGCAAACGTAGTAGTAGCAATAGTAGTAGTAGTAGTAGTAGTAGCAATAGCAGCAGCAGCAGTAGTAGTAGTAGTAGTAGTAGTAGTAGTAGTAGCAGTAGAAGTAGCAGTAGTAGTAGTAGTAGTAGTAGTAGTAGTAGTAGAAGTAGTAGTAGTAGTAGTAGTAGTAGTAGTAGTAGTAGTAGTAGAAGTAGTAGTAGTAGTAGTAGTAGTAGTAGTAGTAATAGTAGTAGTAGTAGTAGTAATAGTAGTAGTAATAGTAGTAGCAATAGTAGTACTACTAGTAGTATTGCTAGTAGTAGTAGTAATGCTAGTAGTAGTAGTAGTAGTAGTAGTAGTAGTAGTAGTAGTAGTAGTAGTAGCAGTAGGAGGAGGGGGAAGAGGAGGGGGAGTGGTAGTCATGGTGGTGGTCATGGTAGTAATGTTGGTTGTTTTGGTAGTAAAGAGTAGCTCTGTTCCTGAAATCTACATAATACCCACATACTGCTCGTCTATTAAGATTTAGTGCAATTTCCACCTCCTAACATACTCAGGTAAAAAGCCAGCTAAAATGTTTACTGGAACACTATAACTCATGGGCACCTTTAAGCCTTGCTGTCTCCTGGAAGAACCAATTACCATATATGGGTGTCATGAAAATAGTCTTACACAATTAATGCCTTTGTATTTTATAGTAAAAAAGTCTACATCCTCTACATGGCACATACTCGCCTGCCTCTTTTCTGTGACCAACTGCAAACACCATATCAGCAAACTGAACATGATTCAAAGGATACAAGAACATGTATGCAACAAATGAGCCAAGAGGGTTGTAAATTATAGTACAAGCCCTTACCAAAACAAAAAACATGTCACCCATCCTTGATGTTCATGTGATGAGCGAAGTAACTTTCCAGGCTCTCCAGTTGAATAATCCCATACTTTTATAACTCCATCTGTTAAGACAAGCGTTCGAATCAGCAAATTAAAGAGTGTAACACTTCATATTATCAGAATGCTATTGTTAAACAAATAAACTCATCAAGATGGTATTGTATTGCCAGTGTCATATTAATTCCTCTCCATCCGATTGACCATGTTTGATCATGAACCTAATACGGGTAAATGTATCAGTAAGACCGTATACCTTCCTAATTGATAGTAATTCACAATTGATGAATCTTCTCTTTGAGATAAAAGCTACTAAGCCCTGTTCATCAAAGCTACTTTGATTACTTATAGAAAGGGTCACAATCTAATGCTATGTCATTTGCAATTGTCATAAACACATAAAGAAGTTACTAGATATTTACCTTCGCATCCCGCCAATAGTTCATGTCTAACAGGATTATAGCCTAAAGCTGTAATGGCCCGAGTGTGAGTGTCCGTAATAACTTGAACCTTCTCCATAGCCATTCTTGCAATCTATTGAATCCTTACAAGGTAACTTCTTAAATCTTTCAATATTTTTACCAGTTCAGTGGTCTTCAACAAATTGATGGAGTGGAATTTTGTTAGATACGGTATAAACGATGTTTCCTTTAATCAGCCATGAAACATGAAATTAAATAACCCGAAATTATAAAACAATATATGATTCCATAGTGTCATGGTTAAAGAAAAAGAGTATCAGTAGACCTATATGAGTTAAATATCAGAAAAATAACGTTAAATAATCTAAGAAAATCTGGTATAACATCATTTAGCTTCTCAACACTCTAATCGTGTGCACAGACCAGAGTCTGTTCAATTAAGTTACAACGTAAGTGGTATTCTCATATAAGCGTACTATCAGATGCGTGTGTGTTTATCTAGCCATAGCTGCAACGGTCACTGGACTTCTGAGTAAGGACAGGTCAATGTATTCCTTCTATAATCTTCAACAATGTGCGGATAATCCATCTGTAATCACGAATTCTTGATAACACTGCAGCAACCATATTTTGTTTACAAACTTGTGAATTTCACACTTCGCGCTTTCTGCAAAAATAACTCATAGGGGATCGGGAGATCCATCCATACTCTTAGCAACCTTTTAAGAAACAAATTCAGTAACTAGGGCAGGCTGGCCACACTCTTTCGAGTCCCCTTTTTACATAGAGACCTTTGGTGGCCCACGAGACTAAATTAAGTGACCTCATGAGAATACGAGGCGTTTAGTTGACCTTCAGGCCCAATGACAAAGAAATTAAGTGGGGGGCAGGGGAAAGAAGGGGAGGCACAGAAACTAGGGAAAAACCTTCTCATGTGCATATTAGTGGCGACGGACATTTTCATTCCTTATTTGGTCGCAGATAGATATATCTAACTTAATAAATTCAGCTTAGTATTGTGTTGTTGGGAATTAACCCCTATCCCCCCAGTCTCCATGAAACGTCTTTAGATGTTAAAGCTAGGTACGAATAAATAAAATAAGCAGCCTTGAACCAATTACAGGGTTGTCCTTTAAAGAGGCATGGGGCCCGTTTGTCAACCTTAGCAAAGTAACGGGGAAAATTTCAGTGTATTGTAAGGACGATGTGCACTCCAAGACCATTTTTAGCTGCGGATAACCGGTGGAACTCCAATTGAAGTAGGTATCTGGGTGGGGTTAAAGGTGTTCAAGAGAAATACCGTAATTTCATTCCTCTCCATTTACAACCAATTCACCCTTCCTGTATCTTCAGTACCGGGTAGCCTCCTTGACTTTTCATGAAAATACATATTTAAAGGTCACTAGTAGAGAAGACAAGCAATATCTTGCCGCGATTAAAATGTTCTCGCGACCATCTATTCATCTATATTTACTGTTCTAATACTCTACTTTTACATACACACGTGGATCGTGTGGCCGTTTAGTCTACAGAGTGTGCATCGGAAATTATCGACCTAGGGACCAATCCCACCGCTTGGAATCTTTGACCACTTCCCTTCGCCATAGTCACGATGTCCATTCAGTCCATGTGAGGGAAAATGGTAAAACCGAAGCCATTGGGATGGATTGTACTTGTGTTTGGATAGCCTACTTTTGTCACACCTTTGTCACGCTGAATATGCATGAATAAAGGTGAAGGGTACAGGTGACTGTAGTCTACTCAGTTACTTTCACTCTAATTTACTAAGTAAGTCGCTCAGATGATGAAACAGTTGAGAATTCATACGTCGATATCGACGCGAGAGTCCATTACATGTGTGTCTTAAACGACTTGGGCACTACTATTAACTCTATTTTTACTCCTCCTCATGAAGAAAATAGAATGAAAAGGTTGTCTTTAGGGAGGGGAACAAAAGCAGAGACGAAACCATTTGGGTCTGGGTTTTCTTCCTTTAAGAGGTGCACTCTCTCTCTCTCTTAACTATATATGCTACTACCGTCTCCCAATCACTCCGTATCTGTAAAACCTTTATCCTAACAGGTCTCCTACTAAGAAAGCAAACTTCTTTTCTCATCAAATGATTGCAAAGGGAAAACGTTTTCCCAGATGAAGATGTTGCACATGTTTGTCTTGACCCTTAAAAGAATGACGAACTTTCTTGGAATGTGACTCAGGGATAATTTTTAAAATACCTCAAAATGACTATCAATTCAAATTCCAATTAAAAGTGTAGCTAAGCCCAGAGGGTTGAACAGTATTGCGTCTGGTATCACTCCATACTTCCAAAGTTTGCATGCGAAATATATAATGTATGCCCACAGGATAAGAGGTCACTGACGTTAGGCACGGCTTTATACCGGCAGATCGGCTGGTGGCACTTGACCAGGTGAGTAGAAATCT
The DNA here is from genome assembly GCA_010016065.2 of Carybdea cf. marsupialis auct. non (Linnaeus, 1758). Classification (NCBI taxonomy): domain Eukaryota; kingdom Metazoa; phylum Cnidaria; class Cubozoa; order Carybdeida; family Carybdeidae; genus Carybdea; species Carybdea cf. marsupialis auct. non (Linnaeus, 1758). The sequence continues at coordinate 5,091 of JAAAKL020008434.1, forward strand.
TTTACCATAACATATTTTGGCAAATATAACTCACAATATAATCATGGAGAATGTCGATAGAGCCCATCGGCAGTCGTAGGAGATATATATATATATATATACACAACCTATAAGTCGACCCATTAGTTACCTAACAGATCCAAATTACTTGGGACTTCATAAAGTGGCCACAAGAGCACTTTCTTCAGAGAATCTTTAAATATTAATTACCTTAAAATTGTCTGACGTTGTACTAGTAAGCTGATCTTGCTTCAATTTTATAGCTCGTTGTACATCGATTAAAACTTTAACTGTCTAAATACAAGTCTATTTAATGGTTTGATACACTTTCTTTACAATCATTTACAGCAAATATCCTCAACAGTACCATCATCCACGCCACCTAGTATACTTGAAACGCCCAAATATTTCTTTATAGTATTGCAGATAACAAATCACTGATGCGCAATCAACATAAAAAGAAGGAATCTAGTGCGGTCATCCAAAACTGTGCAGTTATGGCTCCAAATGTAACCATTGCCATGGCCATTCGAAGGGCCTATCGCCGAAAGATTTCAGAACGTATTGCCAAGTATTTTCTGACATCGTAGAAGAGATTTACCTCCTTGTATAGTGACGTAGATTTTGACCTTAAACGTGCCATATGCCAGGTCATGTAAAGGTCATTTACTGTTTTCACGTATTTATAGTTAATTGTCTTCCTGAACTTGTTCACTAAATTTTGTTACGTGCGTAGTGATGGTGAATCATGAGATGTAGTATATTTAATGTTATGAGATTGAATGAAATGTAATCACGTTGCAGAATGAAAAAATGTAAACCAGTTAGTGTATATATACCATTGATTTTAGGAATTCTGTATAGTCCGAATCGATTCAGTTCAGTTACGTTTGGCTGTTATGTACATCGAAAGATAGAGCGTTGTATTGGATTTGTCATGATTGTGGAATAGTCAACAGATTGTCGGAATAAAGTGAAAGGAATGGTGTTATAGTTCGTCGTTCTCTCATACACGTACGATCAGTAAAAACCGGCGTCGCGGAAGGCTGCGTTAAGATTCTGCGACATATAGCTGTCTCCTAAGTAAAAGGACTCATCAAATAAGATGATTTAAGACAGATCTCCACTAGGTGGAAAATCATGGTAGTCGCTACGTTATTCTGCCGCAACTCATGATTATTCTGCAATATTGTTGTAGCTGAGGCGTAAAATGTAGCGAGCCAAAAAGTACAACTTCACTTATTGGTCAAAACAACACCATTCTAGCAGGCTTTTGATTGACTACATTCAAAACACAGTTACCTGTAAGTTTCATTGGTTTTTTCTAAATTCCAGTCCTGACGATTTTGTACTCGGAGATGTGTCGGACGAAAAAGCTTTTCGGTATAAAAATGTTCTCGCTATTTCTTGAAGTTATATTGTTTTGTACCACCAACAAACTTTTTGAGTGAAAAAAACAACTCAAATCGGAAAAAAACGCACAGTTTTTTCACAGCCATATCTCTCCCTGCCGTTGATATAGAGAATATTGACCGTGGCGAAAACTAATGAAAAAAACTTTATTACTCTAGACGACATATCTCAAGTAGATGTAATTATAACTGCACGGAATAGCGAATTTACTTTAGTACTTAAAAACCTTTTTCGTCTGACACTCCTCAGAGTACAAAATCGTCAGACGATTTAAAACTACCGTGGCTTGGCAACGTTTTGCTTCGCTTCGAAAACCAGATCAAAAGGGCTGCAGAGAAGTGTTTCAGCCCTATGATGCCACGCGTTGTTTATACCAGTAAGAAAGCGTTCTTAACTAACCATAAAGACCGTGTGCCTTCCACAAATAACAGCATTGTAGTCTACTCATTTTCTTGTTAGTGCAAGGCTGGCTATTTCGGCCGCATGACTTTGAGGGTAGTTGACAGTAGAGAGCGGCATATTCCATCCTGTATTATACAGCCATCAGCTCCTACACGGGAAAAAACACATCGGGGTTCAAATCCAACACACTACCAAGCAATTTGTATAAGAATGTGCCAAAATGTATAAGAATGACCGCTTCCGTATATTAGATAAAGCTAGGTCTGCTTTTCACTTTACAACCGTCGACGTCGAAGGAAGAAAACTGTTGCTTTATACTGCAGACAAAAATAATTTGTATTTTATTGTACCTTCTCCGTTTTCCATTTACCTTCACGGACACTGATTGGTCAAAACAAAACCATTCTGGCAGTCAAAGTTCTGTTTGGCTATTTTGAAAACACGGCTTGATATAAGTTTCATTGAGTCCATTTTAAATTGATATTCTGACGATTCATACTCCCAGCAGTGTCCGACGAAAAAATATTTTAAGTACTACAATGAATTCGCCATTTTGTGTAGTTATAATATTCTGTACCATTGACAAACTTTTTGCAAATGAAATTATACATGTTCCTTTCACTTTAATGTGGCCTTCCTGAAGCAATCGCGGTAGATGTTATGGATAACCCTTAACAAGTAGCCATACTAGAAGCATGCAGCGCTAAACTGCATGTTGAGTTTAGAATGGACGATATTATCATGTAGCATAGATCTACCTGATCAGATTGAATTGATTTACTTTAGAGCTGGCAATATTGTACAAGCATCACTAGTGGTGAAAAGGCCTGGTGACAAAGTCGTATGATGATCAAATTCACCGGAGTACGATGGTATTGGAAATCTTAAGACTCGTTTGATGGTGTTGACTGCATGTTCAATATAGTGGCCTATACACTTCGATCTCTTTGTCTAACGCTGTATGCACTAATCAAAGAAACTTTTCAGCCTGCTCTGGTTTTGCGTAAATCGGTCCTACCCAGAAGCCTCTGTCGAGGTGTCTCCCATTTCCTGTCTGTCCCGTCACGTATCTATAGAAACTACCGTTACGAATAAAGAAAAAGTACCGAATATTTCTGATCATGTCATCCACTTTTAGGTTTCTTGGATCGTTGGCCTCTCGCTACCTCTTTTACCGCTACCTCGTGGATATTGCACGCAATGTTGCGGCGGGAAATGTAGCGGCAGAAAGTTGTGGTACTTGCTACTTCCGCCGACTTTTGGAGATCCGGCTTTTGAGAGAGACTCATGACGAATCCATTACTGAAGTGTCTGCTAAAAGCTTCGTATCATGTGGTGGACAATCAAATCTCCACGTTTTACTTTGATATATTTTTAAGTCATCGATCTTGCAATTTGAAAAAATTGTGTTGCATCTTGTCAAAATCTATACGAAATTTTAAAAATTCTAATGCCTAAAGCCAGCCCCTTCCCAGCCACACCATTGAGAATACCGAACCAATGAACAAAGGTAAATGCTTTAAATTATTGTGCAGTTTGGTCACACAGGAATCACGAGCGACATACCTTACAATACGTACAAGTACATAACTTTCTAACCCTATGTTTATGTCAGATTAGGACAGCAGTATCGAAGGTATACGTGCGATGATGACCACAACAGGAACAGGACGTAGCTAGTAGAGTTATTACTTTGGCTGTCATCAGATAGTGTAGTTGAGGAAAGGATAGCTTTCGACATTCACGCATAGGACTGCAAATTGCATGACACAACTAAATTACTGTGATAGAAAAAATGGAGAAACAGGGTACAGAATATCGAGGATTGCAAGTCCTTCAGCACACTGAACACAGAAAACAAAGTAGTAGTAACGAAATATGCACCTCATATTCAGTAGCAAAGTTATAGAAAGTGTAAAGTAAGACTAGAAAGGTTTCTCCGAAGACCTAGAGCTTTAATGGTAGCACACAGTAACTGACTGAAACAGATTACAGATACTGTTAAACAAGACAAATTACGAAATTTGTGAAGGTTTTGCAGTGATAAATGAGATGATAATAGGAAAATGTTTGCCCAAGAAAGAGTGAACGAAGATTGATTCGAGAAAAGATAACGTGCATGTGTCAAGTACTGGGGAAACAGCTAAAAGAGGACACCTAGACTTGCGAAGGAAATCTCTCAAAGATCTGGTGAACTAGGTGCTACAGACAACTATAGATGAATCAATTTTACCTGCATCGTAGCCAAGATTCACGTGATATTAAATGTATGCACCGAGAACCGGAATCAGAGCGGTTTCCTCCAAAAGGGCTCAGACGTATTTAGCGCAAATGGTAGCCTTACGGATATGTAAAAGGGGATACCGTTAGTAATAACTTTTCATCTGTAATAAAATTTACAAAGTTCAAGAAGGCATTTAACTCCATGCAATGAGATCATATTTTAAATATTGCGATGACCAACCGGGTACCTCAAAGGCATGTCGAGAGACACACGCCACGAGAGTAGCACTTCATGGAGAAACAGAGATGTTTAACATTACCGTAGGTGTTATCTAGGGAGATATACTTATTCAATTTCTCTTTTTTCACAATGCTCAACTTTTCCCTTGTAAGACAGTCATTGGTGGCAAAGGAGAGGAGATGAGATTCATATTTAATGCTATCAGAAACACACCCGAAATCAGTATTACAGGATATTCCCGACGGGATTGCCCTATTGTTCCAATAAGACAACCCTAGAATTACCGATGACAGTTCAAATGGATGCAAAAATGTAATAATATGTGTAAACGCTTCAAAACAAACTTACAACGTCAAAGCTCCTGTGGTATTGCCAACAGCAGAAAACATGGACTTCAAAAACCTGGAGGGGTTCATGGATGTGGGTTCATGGATAGATGTCAGAGAGTATTATGTAAGAAGACATCGGGTAGATATGAATTGCGCGGAACAAAGTGGGCCCCACTGTATTTCAAAGATGTCATTGTGTAGTGAAGTCGGATTCTTCACAGCGTGTTCCTTTGCGACTAAAAGTTATTTAAAAGATGTTGGAATTCTTGAAATTATAAGATGGAAATCGATAGAAATTTGTGCCTTACACATAGTCAGAAGTAGCCTCTCCACCAAGTTGTCAAAGTACCTTGAATGGTTGTACATTATCCCCTGTAGCGTAACAGAACCTGCTGGGTTTCCCTTTCTCATTCATTTATTTAAAGACTATAGGCCTTCTCTATACTCTTGACTTAACGACGAACCGCATCAACCTAACAGCAAATGTCTTATTCCCAAGAGGAGCCTTGCCCCCCTTTTAGATATTCCTAAATATTTAAATATTTTTAAATATTGTGGTCACTGTGTTTAATGTTAACTGGATGAAGTACTATGCGAGCCGTCTTTTCTGGAACTGCCCCCTTCTGTTTCCATGGAGCAAGGAGCAAAATATCTAACCATTACCTCCAGACCCTTCGCTTGATAGGACACCCATGTCTCAAAAGAAATACTCAAACTGATTCAAAAGTTGATAACCGTTACATAGACAAAACGAAGGCAACCATCATGGCATCTAGACATTTGATTCAGAAGACAGTCTCCATCCGGGCCTTACCCTCTCCCTAAGGATTATGTGGTAGCAAATACAAATTAAAGGTCTGCAACATAACGCAAATGTCAGTTTCTAACATACAAATACTACGATTGGACCTTGGGGAAAATAGGTTTGTAGGGCCTTCTAAAACTTACCAACAAGGAGTAATGAATGAAAAAAATTTGTTTTCAACAATACTTTGGAAGCGACTTATACAACAGTAGAGATCTGGCGTAGCTAAAATTGAGGATTTGATGCTAACCTGGCCTCCAATGATGTGATTGAAACCCTAACTACCAGAATAAGTAAAAAATGCACGAATTCTACGACCAAACTTGAGTAAGGAAGTATGGAGGTAGAAAAGACATCGATAACTTCTGTCTTGCTATTTGACCCTATACATTTTATTGCTATTTACACCAAAATTAGTTTCAGCTGTTTCAGCTGTCCCATTTATAGGGGCAAAGAATATTACTTATGTTTTCCATTCATTAATAACCTTAAACAACCTCTATCAACCTCATTACAGTGGTCAAGGACCTGAGAATAGGCCTAGAAATTTCATGTAAGCTTTCGATATTTTTATTATGATTGTCATCTCAAAATATTGTTGACATACTTAATGACATACTTTCTATTTATCCAGAATATTTTCAAAACATATTTTTGCACGCCTTCTCTTCTAGTTTGTGCTTTGAAACCTGTAGTGGGTTTTAATATATAAACTGGGCAGATCACAGTCTCATCATGCTCTAGTCACCGTTCCTTGACTGCTATTTAAAATTTCATAGAGCCAATTGAGGTCTTCATAGACGGAGGGTTGGAGACTAATGTAATCACCATAGACATAAAGTACGTTAACATTGGTGTTCACTTGGTAAAGTTGGTGGAGCACACACATTGCATGGGTATAGGGTTAGTATCCTATTGGTAATATATCTTCAATTTCACTTTCTTTCAAAACTTTATATAATTGTAAAATATATATACAAATTGACTCGTTTAATTTGAATTGTTTTCGGAGAATTCTTGGAATATCTTGGAAGTCAAATGATTTTGTTAGGTGCGAAATTCAACGAGAATCTGGCAAAATTGGCAGCCTTTTGGGCATTGCAAAAACTCGGAAGCCTTAATGGTTTGGGCATGCTACAAGGATAAAGGAAGACTTCTCAAATTCTATTATGCAAGGGCAAACATAAGGAAGCAGGAAAGTAGGAAGACCCCGAGAATACTGAGCGACGATATTAAGCGATGGACTGGTCTCAGCCTGACGGAAGGACTGAGAAGAACTCAAGACAGAATGAGATGGAAGATGGATGTTCATATGTGGATGCACTAACGGCCTCCACAGGGGCTACGGTCATGATGATGATGATGATGATGATGATGATGATGATGATGATGATGTAATTGTAGAATGTTGTAATTAAAAGCAAATTAGATAAATCTCAAATGTCTTTGAGCCCCTCTGTTTTACTTTTTTATCTAATAGGAAATCACGCTTTGCTTTAAGACTTATTACTCCCAAAGGTATTCAGTTAAATGTAAATTATTTTTATCATTTAAGTAAATTAATGTTGATTGATGTTTCATATGGATGATTCTAAATATAGGTCTTGAATCTCTCATTAATTTTGAGATGATGGTATTTGAAACGATAAGCTTGGACAGATACTATAGAAACAAAACTATGTCAATGACGGGATTCAAATCCAGTACCTATGCGTTTGCAGCCTGTGCTCTAGGAACTGATCTACGGTTAACCACAATGACAAAATGCTCAAAGCTCGTTTTATGAAGTTGTTTTGATTAATATCCCATGAAGCATCTAACTATCTGTCACAAAAAAACTACGGTAAGACTTAATTAATTACTCACGTACTTGCTTTAGTCACCCATACCCACAAATGGTAAAACCTGAGCGGTGCTGCTATTGTAGACGTGGTGTTTCATAACACATCCTAAATCTTCCCCTGACCTACACCTCTTTGGGTTCTTGCTTTTCAACAGTTTCCAAAATGAAATGGTTTCCCCAGAAAGGTTAATAGGTTTCGCATCCCTTTTTTACATAAGATTCCTTTACACCTACCCAGGAATATATCAGATAAAATGGAAAAGAGAGAATTAATTGGAAGAAATGATAGAATATTGTGGCTTCTCCATGAGAAGATTTTTGATTAAAACCTTTCAGAATGTGAACTTAATGAAACCGAAAACGATGACTCAAAAACAATGGAATTTAATACTAACGTAAACGTGGTCTACTTTTCTTGAACATTGGGATCAAGTACGTGAAAACATCCAAGGAAGAAATGTTATGTCTCATGTGAAAATTGTCAACTGCGGGTCGTAGTTGTAGCTTAAGTCCCTTTTCTAGGTCGGGGTTTCCGACACCAAAAGCACAAGCTGGGCCATGGTCCTCTCACTTACTTCCAAATTAATAGTCTTGAAGAATCTCCGCACTTGTACCACGTGGATAGTATTCAAATTGTCACATTTTTATTGTCAATACGTTCATCAATTGAGCGTCCCAGAATCCCAACAGGAGTCCCAACAGGAATCCCAACAGAGCGGAGCCCCGCTAGCCTTTTTGCAATACCTACATCTGGTAGTGTCACCAGGCCTCATTAGTTTGTCGATAAATAACCGTGAATCGACCTACACAGATATCCACCTAAAGCGGAGTTTGCTCAGAATCACGTCTTAATTTCATTTTAAAGTAAGAAATGCTGCTTCCCTCGGGATTTCATAAACTGTTCCACAAATATAAGTTTCCCATCCTTATGCTCGGCAAACAAAATTGTAATACTAAGTCCGTAAAACCCCGCAGTTTCTACATTTGTCATTTGTGATACTACACTACATAACGATTCTCATTTGACCAACTAGTTTAATCACTACCTAGGAACTGTCAATTTAGTGCAATAGATATTTATTCAAATGATTAAGGCTTGATGAAATATCTTTCATAAAAGGTAACTGTTAAATAATGGAAAGTAATTGCGTTAGTACTGATGCCTTATTAATGCCTTTTCAGCTGAGAAACTGCAGAAGGAACGCCTGAATATTTACATATGTTTCCTTTCAGGTTTTCTAAATCATGATTATTGTTAGTATTGCATAATAGAATGGTTGGTCGTTGGATATATGCTAGACGAGTAAAACATTCGTTTTCCTCTTCGAAGATTTTTTGAAATCAAATTTTTTTTGGCGTAACCCACTGTTTCTCACGCAATTCCTCACAAATTCCATCTGGAAGTGGCTAACATTTGGCATGGTTCGTCAAATTTGCGATAAACAATTTATCATATTTTTGGCTTTGATTATTTTGGTTGTTAATGGGAAGGATTTGATTATAAACTGGAATCCGGGCGTCAAAATGATGTGTTCAAAATATGAATGTAGGAAGCAAATTTTTATGGTATCTTGTATTGATGAGCTTATTGGGGAAAATACGGGACATGAAAACAGAGCAAAGTATGTCTTTAACGGTTTTTGCCCCTACCAGAAGATTCGTTGTTATAAATACAACGGGTATCACTCTTACGATAAACTCATGCAAACTTCGCTATTGTTTGGATTTGTTGAGTTCTTTATCAAATTGTGTACATGAAGAGGAAACATAACATGCTGTGCGTAAAAATATTCACACGGGGATATTTGCAATTTGTATTTGATTCAGTTTTAAAAGATACAGCAATAATAGTTTACCACTAAAAAAAAAACAATATCAAGTTAAGAGAAGGTGAGATCCCACGGTCACTAGTATCAAAATACTGTCACTCTGTAGTCTGAAAATGATATACTTAAACTATTACATGAATAACAGAACACAGTGAAATCAAACAAGCCATAAATAACATAAACAGTGACTGAACAATTGCGTGAACGCCGGATTCAGAGGTAGAAAAGTTGTTAAGCATGCTATTTCACTCTTTAAATATTGCTTAGAATCCGGGGTGACAAATTTTCCAAACTTGTGCTTAAAAGGGACAATGAATCCAGAGGGCAATAGAGCGGAAACTGTACTAATTTTTAAATAATTTTTGTATGGAGCGCTATTTGAGTCTTAAAATTCAACTTAGGGAGGACTCAGGGAGGGGAAGATTTGTATATTGAAAGGAAGGAGCAATATGTCAATCACTGGAGATTTTTCATAAATGTTAGGGTGAAAATTGAAAGCAATAAAAACGTGATCACTAAGACGCTCTGAATTATGACATTCGTGCTCTTCAAGCTCGATATTCTACGCAGCTCGTGACATTTTACAAAAAGAATCTTGTCTGCTTACCCTAGAAATAGGAAATTTGGGTAGTTCTTAATCGTACTTAAATGATGATAGCTAAATTATTAATTATATCCTTCTGTAGTACAGTGTGGTTAAGTCCATTACACAAATAAAGGTCAGTTGGGAGCATCCAAGGGTCCCAAGGTGGGAATATATAGAAATACTGCGATCCTAAAAGCTGAGCGTGTAGCCCTAATATTTCTACAAGGCCGATTATATTTGGTAAACTAAGCCCCCTTCTAGACTTGTACTCATGGAGTAGATACTTCTTATTGATTGTACTGACGCCCACTATATGATACTATGCTAATTAGAAAGTTGTAAGATTACTATTCTACATAGTGGCATTTCAAGTGCTTGTATTACAACTTCTACTTCAGTAAACAAAGAGGGAACAAGAGAGACAACAAGTGTTTGTTTTGAGCTGAGTCACAACACAGACACTCTATCACAATAGCTGCTAAGACCCTGCTTCGAAGAAGGAGAATCAAGGATTAGCTAGTGCAGAATTAACCAAACTAACTTTGCCTCGGCCTGTAACGCAGTCTACTGTATAATACTAGGTACATTGCAATCACACTATGTGATCTATTGACTTTCTGTCATACAACCAAGTTCCTAAGTAAGTCTGAGCAAACAGCCCTTCTTAAGTATCGTTGGTCCATGACTCACTCTTTCTACCATCAGAAAATTTAGTTTTGCTATAAGTCCTTGAAATAAGTCAGGACGCTAAAAGGCGTTTAACATTGCTCTGTTTCCATCAATAATTTTCTATTGTCAGCTATATCACGCAACTTAGAAAGTACTCTGGAAATAAATCTCAGGTATTCTCTTTGTAATGTTCAAGTTTGAGAGAAGTACAGCCTTCCTAACAAATTTTAAGCCATAATAAAAAGTGGTGGTGGAAAGTAAAACAAATGGATTCGGAAATATTGTTTCTCAGATATAGAGGAATAGATCCGGGGGACTCACCTACCTGACTGCAGTAGAGCGCAGCCACGAATGCTTGGGTCACGGTTTCAATCCTGTTGGTGAAATACATTTGCATTTCTCTGGCATGTGCTCAAAGATATTGAAAAGTTCAAATGCTCTTCGCGATTGATCCTCTCAACTGACAGTAGTAAGCACCTACGTGGAGGGAGG
>JAAAKL020008435.1:0-15921 GCA_010016065.2 Carybdea cf. marsupialis auct. non (Linnaeus, 1758)
ATAAATCGTCGGAGTGGTTAAGAAAGGGACATTTAAATAAAGAACGTGAAAGTAACATAATAGCAGCTCAAGACCAGGCCCTGTGCACAAGAAATATGAGAGTTCACGGTGAGGATATTGATCCAAGGTGTAGAATATGTGATGTTGCAGATGAGACAGTAGCACGTATTGTATCTGAATGCCAGAAATTGGCACAGAAAGAGCATAAGCAAATCAGACATGACAATGTTGCGAGAGTCATCCACTGGAAACGTTGTGAGAAAAGGGGGTTCGGAAAATCTGATAAATGGTACAGGCAAACGCAAGAAACAGTATTGGAGTTAGACGAGTGCAAGATTCTATTGGATTTCCCCATACAGACAGATAAGGTATTAGGTCATAATAGACCAAATATCACTGCAATCGACAAAAACTGCAAGAAGTGCTTTCTCATTGACCCGTCTCGCCCATTTGACACTCGTGTTGAAAGTAAAGAAGAGGAAAAGTGCACCAACTATTTTAACTTAAATATGAACTTACTAGAATTTGAAAAATGAAAGACGTTCAAATAATCCCTCATGGGGAGGATGTCCTCATTAGCCTTGGTTGGCATCTCTCCTAGAGATGCTGTCTCGATAAAAACACGGGTAGTTGTGTCACCTTACCACCACTATTCTCACTTTGAGTGTAATAATGACTTCAGAGCCGCCGTGGTTTAGTGGTTATGGAATCGGACTCCCATGCCAGAGGTTTGGAGTTCGAATCCCGCCTAGCCCAACAGACTATCGGTTGGGGCAGGCTACGGGAGAACACCCCTGTAAATGTGCTCTCTGCCCAGGATGTTGCTCACTCTGGCTGAGCAATAGGCTACGCTCGAAATCGAGTATGCCACCAAAAAATTACTTCAAGTAATATGTTGATCAATGGCGTAAATGAGACTAGAACTGCAGGTGAAAGCCTCTCGCCCGGCAGGTGCCCCATTGCACAGCAAGATGGACCCGGTCGTAATCAAATGACTGCTGCTAGACAAGGACGACAGAAGTGGACTAAAGAATTTAACATTGGAATGCTTTTACAAGAGTAGACCAACAGATGACGAAGGTAATTTAGTGAAAGGACACAGATGTGCTTTGGAGAATAAAAAGAGATATACTTACAGTTAGTGAACAAAGGCTATGTGATCAGCTTAGGGTAATTGTTAAGAATGGTTGGCTCACTGAGCTAGAGTTAGACGGGTCTTGAACGAAGAAACTGAGCAAATAAAAGAAATAAGCAAAGGTGTCAAAGATGCAAACATAACGGAAAACCCCACAATGGAACGACAAGGAGAAAATCTCCAAGAACAACAAGGAGTATGTATTGAGGGGCTTACGGAGATTGAGTTAAATACGACGCACCGAATAAAACAAATCTATACTGCGGAGTCTGTTGGAGGGCTGAAGCCGTTTAGAAAAGTAAACAAAGACAAACTGGCAACGATTACTAGGAAAGTTAACTCAATAATAGCAAGAATCAAAACAAGGTCAGTCACAGAGACGAATAAACTAATACGAGCTACTCAGGTCTATATTGGTGAATCGTTGGGTATCAAGAAACAAAAAAAGAAAGAACTCTTTCGGAGAAGACGACTTATGAGCGATATTGAAATGACACATCAACATATTAGACAGACATAAGAAAGGTCAACTTAAGGAGATCTACAAGTTAAATGAATTGGAGTTTAAACATACAATAAGATGAAACGGGCTCAGTACTGTGCTGGAGGAACTACGTTAGAGGCTACTGGCAAAAGAAGTAAAGGTTAAAAGGTACAGACATAAGAAAGGTCAACTTAAGGAGATCTACAAGTTAAAATGAATTGGAGTTTAAATATACAATAAGATGAAAAGGGCTCAGTACTGTGCTGGAGGAACTACGTTAGAGGCTGCTGGCAAAAGAAGTATAGGTTAAAAGGTACGACCAGAGGATTGAACAATATAGGGAGAATTAGTTGAGTAAGGATGAGGGAGTAAGTAAAATATTTAGGAGCAACATATGGAATAATCCTGTAAAACATAATAAATAATGCAGAATGGTTGTTAGATCTTCGTAATGAAGTTAACAATGAAAAACAGAATAACATCATAATCACTCATGAAATGATTAAGCGAAAGAGTTCAATTATGCCAAACTGGAAAAGCCCAGGGGAAAGACATAGTGCAAGGGTTCTCGACAAAGAAATTCAACAGCCTGCACGTACCAATCGCAGAGCAATTTAGTGATTTATTGGCAAATCCCGAGGAGCTTCCAGCATGGATGACTTGCGCACTGTATTGTGTCTCAAAGATCCAACTAAAGGTAATGCTGTTGACAACCTCCGCCCAATAGCTTGCTTGCCCATCATGTGGAAACTTTTCACTGGTGTTATTTCAGAAGAACTGTATGGTTTTCTACAGAAAGAAGCTATTTTACCAGATGAGCAGAAAGGATGAAGAAAAGGCAGCCGCGACACAAAGGATTAACTGTTAATAGATCAGCCAGTTCTAAGGGATTGTAAAAGGTGACATACCAACCTCTCCATGGCATGGATTGATTACCGAAAGCCTACGACATGGTTCCGCACTCATGGATTGAAGAATGCATGTCTTTGTTTAAGTTAGCAGCGAACGTGACCACCAGCATGCTCAGATAACGAAGTGAACAGACAGCAGAGAAACAGACACTAAGAACAGTTAAAATAAGTCAAGGAATCTTCCAAGGAGATAGTCTTTCACCCTTGATGTTTGTATTATGTATGATACCATTGACACAAATTCTTCAAAAAGTGAAGCCTGGGTGCGACCATCTATTATTCATGGATGACTTGAAGTTCTACGGAGAGAGCAAAGAACAAATTGGTACACTTGTTAATACGGTTTACCTCTTTAGTTCGGGTATAGGTATGCAATTTGGTATACAGAAACGTGGAGTAGTCGTGCAGCAGAGAGAAAAAGTTTGAAGGAGTTGTTTTGCCAAATGGGGAAGTAATGAAACAGGCCGATGAAAAGGGATACAAACATCTTGTGATATTGCAGCTAGACAAGATTAAGGCGTTAGAGATGAAAAAACTATATGTGAAGGAGAATAAACGTGTTATATTAAGATCTACGTTGAATGGGAAGAACACGTTTGATACAATCAATACATACGCAGCATCCTTTCTAAGGAATGGAGCGGGTACTCTACATTGGAAGAGTAGTGAACTGGCTGTTCTGGACAGAAAAACAAGCAAAATTTTTGCTATACTCGGCGCCTTTAATCCTGATAGTAATGTGGCTAGAATTTATTTGCCGAGAGCAAGAGGTAGGAGGGGGCTGATTCGATGCATGATTTGTGTTAAGGCAGAAGAAAACAACCTATGCTTATACATCAAGAATAGTGTTGGATCACTGCTGTAAAAGGTTAAAGAAGAACAGATTTTGAAGACTGATGAATGTATGGAGAATAAGGACTACAGACCATAAAAAAAAGAGAGAGTTTGGAGGGAAATGTGTAGTCACGGGCAACTTATACGGGACCTGAGGGAAAGGATACACGTAACTGCCTCGTGGGAACGGATGAAGTTGAAACCGGGAACAGAAGCTCAGGTATGCGCTGCCAAGAAAGAAGCCCTGGGAACAAATTATGCAAAGTTCCAAATAAATAAAACGGGTGACTCTCCAATGTGCAGAATGTGCAGTGAAAGAAGCGAGTCAATGTGGGGCACTGTCAGTGAATTGAAGCAAAATTGTTCAGCCAGAATACAAGCGCCGCCATGCCAATGTTGCCAGAATAATCCACTAAGAGCTGTGTGATCTTTACAGTTTCGAAAAAAATGAAAATTGATATGAGCACAAGCCTAACAGTTTCATTGAAGCTGCGGGAGCAAAAATTTTAACATACAATGTGAAAACATCATTGAACACCGGAGACCTTACATTGTCGTGGTAAACAAAATGGAAAAGACATGCATGATAATTGACATTGCTGTACCTGGCGACAAGAGAGTAAAACTGAAAGAACAGGAAGAAATAAGAAAATTTTAGTGATCTCAGGATCTTCTAAAGATTTGGTATCCTAATAAAGTCGAGGTTATACCAGTAGTTATTGCAGCACTCGGTGCAGTGTCAACAACACACAAAAAGTACATCGAGAAGATGGGACTAAAAACAAAAACTTTGCTAGGGAAGCGAAGAGTGTTAAGAAAAGTCTTGCAGATGTTAGGAGGAGACACGTCTTCGTCACCTGGAAACTTGTTGCGCACAGCTGTCGAAGACTAAAATAATTACGGGTAACATCAACCCAGAATGAGTTATGAAATAATAATGATAATAATAATATTAATAATAATAATGATAATAATAGTTATATAGCGCTTGTCACAATTTGTCGCTAGTAAGTCAATCTTAAAAGTAATATTTGCTATTTGATTGAAATTATTAGTAAACAAATACGTTTTAAGACTACATTTAAAATCCTGCACAGTTGTTGCGTTCTTTACCTAATTTGGTAGGGAGTTCCAAAGCATTGGTGCGGCAACGCTAAAAGCACTATCTCCATGGGTTCTTTTACGAGATTTAGGTACATTTGATCGACTCAAATGGGCAGAATCTTGCAGATATTTCTAATTGTAAGACATAGTCAGCTCTTCAACAGCACATACACGATCGAGCTTTTTTACTTTGTCTTTCACACAGGGCTGCCGTGCCATCCGGCCGATTGATATGCCCAAAGCCCATTGATACGCCCATTGGTATGGCCAAAGCCCATTGATACGCCCATTGGTATGGCCAAAGCCCATTGACGTGGCCCATTGATATGCCCAAAACCCATTGACGTGGCCCATTGATATGCCCAAAGCCCTTTGTACGCCCATTGGTATGCCCAAAGCCCATTGACGTGGCCCATTGATATGCCCAAAGGCCATTGATACGCCCATTGGTATGCCCAAAGCCCATTGATTTGCCCATTGATATGCCCAAAGCCCATTGATACGCCCATTGGTATGCCCAAAGCCCATTGATATACCCATTGATATGCCCAGAGGCCATTGATACGCCCATTGGTATGCCCATTGATATGCCCATTGACGTGGCCCATTGGTATGTCCAATGCTCATTGATGTGGCCATTGATGTACACAAATCCCCATTGATATGCCCATTGATATGCCCATTGATATGCCCATTGATATGCCCATTGATATGCCCATTGATATGCCCGTCTGCCTTCGCAAAGTAATTTTTAGACATCACAATCTGTTTCAATAGACAGTAGAAAGTGCTTCTTTAAATAATGTGTACTTTTCATTTTGTCTTGTTTTAGTTAAATCCAGAAAAGTCTCTTCTGGATCAGAGCAGTGAATTGCCATACGATCCGATTTGGGAATTCCCACGTGAACGCCTATTCTTTCACAAATGTTTGGGATCTGGTGCTTTTGGTGAGGTATGGCTTGCAGATGCACAAGGTATCAACTCATTAAACGCAAGAAACAAGAGCTCTGTAGCATCTAAAAAGAGATCACGAATGAGACGAAAGTCTTCATTTATGGGCAAACCTTTAGAATATCTGGAAAAAACTCCTGTAGCTGTGAAAACTTTGAAAGGTACCTTGGCCGTTTTTTTGTTACTGTATCATATTTTTACCAATAGAGTCGAGCCGCCTGACCAACTGACTGGCGGAAAGCGAATCTCTACCGATGCTTACAAGCAGCTATAGCATAAAGAGTAATATACAGAACAGATGAAATGGCATCATATACTTTGAAATGGGTTATTTCGTCACTGGAACTGATTCATCAAACACATCAGCAAAGAAACAGTCCAAGTTACAATGAGCTGATATACCAGCATAGCTTGGTATAACTTTTGGTCTTTCTTTCCTGTTCTTTATCACGACAATTTTACTCAGGTAGTTTCAAGCGATAAAATCTGTTACGTACATAAATAGCTTCGCCTTTAAGTGAAATCATAATCCAGTTAAGATTGTCAGTCCATAGAGACTTAATGTTCACTGTCATAGGCTGCAGTTTTACCAGGAATTTGCGCGTTTGTCTTATTGAAACTAAGGTTTAAACTGGCGACAGCTTTTGTACTTATACAACAACTTTAACAACAACGCAGGAAGGAGTTTAATAGGAGGGAACTCTACTCAATTATGAGAGCTTGTTGGAGAGCCACGCTTCATTAAACATGACGTGCACAAATTGTCAGATGTAAATTTACGCTAAAACCTAGTACTGGTACAGAGAAGTTTCTTAGGGAGACGAAGAGAAAAGTTTTCAAAAACTTGATTAAAGATGATAAACAATGCTACTTCGCATTTCTATTAGCTTCTTACCTCTGTTGTTTATTTCTCATTTAACAAGAGACGTGCAAACTGTTTAATGTCCCTTAAATGGGGTAGTTCCTTCTTGTATTATTTGAAGTTGAAGACTTTCACCACTAAATTATTCCCGTAACAAATTTTAAGGCAAAGTCCGTCTGACATACATTTGATAATAGTCTTATTTTAAATGTGTCATAGCAATTGTCGATCATCTGAAGAATCTTTCTTAGAATGAGCCTTGCGCTCTTCTTGAGTGACGTAATTAGCTGAAAAGATCTTGCTGAAAGAGAGTGAAAGGTCTACGTCGCTTAGAAAGCGGGATACAAATCATTCGACATCATTTTTTAAATTTTGAGGTCATGGACTTTCATCATCGAGTAACACTTATTTTTTATTATGTTTTTATCTTGGTAGGTCTTTTATCAGGAATGTGTTTTGCTGATCTTTCAGTTTGTTTCTTGTTTTCTGTAAAACAAACAGTTATACTTTTTATCTAAGTTACGTAACTGTACGTCTAAATATTTTGGAGCTATTTTTGGAGTTTAGGCTGCTTACTTACATATAGCACATATAGCATTAACAATACAGCAGGTACCGAGTCAAGGTTCGTTAGTTATGACCTGTAATTGCCAAGGGCTGGCATTTTAAGATAAGCTAAGATGCGAGTGCGGAACATTTGAAATACCTTCGGTTCTTTTGTGTGCCGCATTTGCTTGTATTTAGAAATCTTTACTATAATTTTAAATGATGTTTAGTTTTTTTCGCCGTTTGGGGAGCAGGAAGAATAGATTTTAGTAAATAATAAAATTGCAATGAAAGAGATGCACTTAATCTTTCCGTACGATTACGAGGGGTGAGTGTTCAACGTAAAGGAAACGTAACTGGGAAGTGTTTTAGCGTCCTTACTTACCTTATTGCCAAAGTTTTATCCATTTGTCAAAAGCCGTTTTTATGTGTTTTTTTATATTTCACCACAGAGCATGCCAAAGATGGCGATTACAGAGATCTAGCATCTGAGCTAAAGATACTGATTCATGTTGGCGAGCACAACAATATAGTCAATTTACTCGGCGCTTGCACAAAATCCGGGAAGCTGTGTATGATCATTGAGTTTTGCCCCCATGGCAATTTGAAGAACTTTCTTCGTGACAGAAGGAATCATTTAGATCCGGTTTGGAACAAAACCAAACCTGATACCAAGTGTACGCTTTCAGACTTAGCTACCGCTGCTCACGATGTTTCAAAAGGGATGGAATTTTTAGCATCCAAAAAGGTACTCTATTATTGGCAGAGTTATTTATGATGAAGTAACAATTGCTTCTAGAGCAGTGTAATTCAGGTGTACCAGGCATTTGTAAAATATGTGGAAGAGAAAATAAGGAGGGACAGAGATTATTGGCGCTCAAGTGAAGAGTAAAAGTGGAATCGCTTGGTAAGAGTGTTTTAGATTGATCACGAAGGGAAGTCATAAATAGCTTTCGGCAAAGAAGTGTGGTCATTATCCGCAGCAATAATCACTTAATACGATCTCGTTTTGTAACATCGTGGTGCAGTCCCAACACAGAGTGATTCCATGAAGGGACTTTTGAAATCTTGGGGTCGGTTATGTCTTCTTTACACACAATAATGTAAAGGAAAGGTGCCTTTTTTGTTTTCACAAGCAACTCATTTGTTTCTGTTTTGCTCAGTTAAAGTCTATTTAATTCTTACACAGTAATTTAAAGCAAGCACACGTATTAATGGAGTGGTGCACAATTCGAACACTTTTCTTAATGATGATGTAGTTTGCAAAATATATTTTTTCTATATATCTGACACTATTAAGGTTTAAATTCAATACTTCGTGTTACGAGTCGTTGGAGTTTTATGTTATTTTATGCTATTTTATAGTATTTTTCATTTTTTACGTTGCATTACCCCATTTCATTATCTGCTATGTTAAGATACATTACTTTAAAGTACATTTTAATAAATTTTAATCTTGTATAACATTACATTATGCTGCACTGTGTTAATTTTAACTTTAACTTTTTTAATGTATTATGTTGTTTTGATATATTTTGGTATGTTGCATTCTTTTGATATCTTTTGGTATTTTACATTGTTTTGATATCTTATGGTATGTTACATTCTTTTGGTATCTTTTGCTATGTTATATTGTTTTGATATCTTTTGGTAGTTTACACTGTTTTGATATCTTTTGGTATGTTACGTTGTTTTGCTATCTTTTGGTATCTTACATTGTTTTGATACCTTTTGCAGTGTTACACTGTTTTGATATCTTTTGGTATGTTACATATTTTTGATGTTTTATGGTATGTTACATTGTTTTGATATCTTATGGTATGTTACATTCTTTTGGTATCTTTTGCTATGTTATATTGTTTTGATATCTTTTGGTAGTTTACACTGTTTTGATATCTTTTGGTATGTTACGTTGTTTTGCTATCTTTTGGTATCTTACATTGTTTTGATACCTTTTGCAGTGTTACACTGTTTTGATATCTTTTGGTATGTTACATTGTTTGATGTTTTATGGTATGTTACATTGTTTTGATATCTTTTGGTATGTTACATTGTTTTGATGTCTTATGGTATGTTACATTGTTTTGATATCTTTTAGTAGTTTACATTGTTTTGATATCTTTTGCTATTTTATGTTGTTTTGATATCTTTTGTTGTGTTACATTGTTTTGATATCTTTTGGTATGTTACATTGTTTTGATATCTTTTGGTAGTTTACATTGTTTTGATATCTTTTACTATGTTGCATTGTTGTGATATCTTTTGCTATTTTATGTTGTTTTGATATCTTTTGGTTTATTACATTGTTTTGATATCTTTTGGTATGTTTCTGATGGCGTTAGATCTTATTTTAAGAGTGAAGTTTTTTTGCCAGTGCCATTTTGTTACAGTATATTAATATGTATTTGGCATGTGGTTTTGCTAATAACACAACAATTTGTAGCACGGGTATAGGATGTTTACATGATAATCAAAAACTGTTGTTGTTTTATATGAAGATAGACTGAAAGAGCTTAAACAATTTCTTGATTAAAATCTTTTATCGTTTAACATTCTTAGAGTACAGGTATAACCGAAAATGTTTATTGGTGGTACAAGAGAATAAAACTGTACAAAGTAGCGAAAGCAAGACACTCATCAGAGTACAAAATCGCCAGAATTTTAAATCACAGTTGTGATAAGTTCTATTAATTTCTTTTGAATTTCAATTCTGACGATTTTGTAGACGAAAGTGTTTAAGACGAAAAAAGCTTTTAAGTACTAAAATGTTTTCGCTGTTTCGTGTAGAAATATAACTGAATACGAAACACCTGTGATTTTTTCAAAGAGTCAGTCGAAAATTAGGGCTACTTAATCGATGGTTTTTTTACAATCAGTGTATGCTAGTTCTGTATGATTTAACACTAGCGCCAAATTATGGTGATTTGTTTCCTTTTAAATGCAAAAGTGATTTCTCTATATTTTGTGCTATCTTTAAGTCTGCCTGAATAAACTATCGGTAACCATTTTCCTTTTTAGTGTGTTCACAGAGATCTGGCTGCAAGAAATGTCCTAATTGGCAATGATTACGTTGCTAAAATTGCCGATTTTGGACTAGCGAGAGACATAAACCTGGATGATACATATATTATGTCTACTGAAAGCCTTTTACCAGTTAGATGGATGTCACCAGAGTCACTGTTTGATCGAGTATATACAGAAAAGAGCGATGTGTGAGTGAAATTTGATTGTTTTTCATTCTAGATCCCACCAGTGAAACCAACTTTTAGAAGTGATGGCTGCTGTTATGACTTACATTTATGTTGGTACTACCCGACGATTAAAACTGTTGTGTTTTACAAACATTAGTGTACAAAGGTGCTTTGTTTTATACACGCCGTGTAATGAGACAGAAAGCTCTTGTCACAGCTATGTTTATGTGCCGTCTGCAGTTGCCAAGAGGGAATCTTTAACGTTTATTCAATACTAGCTGAATGCCCCGGCGCTGCCCCTGGTAGCCCCTGCCTGCAAATATAGTCTGTATGTCTAGGAATGCTGCGGTGACAAAAGGCGACAAACGGACATTGCTCTACCCTTTCTCTCGCAGACTGTCAATGAACTTGAAGGTCTTTAATGAGATAGGGATAGTTGTGCCTGCGTTCTTGTCAAAGGACACCTGCTTGGAATATACTCATAAGACGTATTTAATGCAATTTTCACACAATAGATAAGTACATTCCAGCATGCAGATTACACTTGGAATACACTCATAAGGCAGTTCTAATTCAACCACCTTCCTATCTACACACTTTCCTATCTATAAATGAAGTCCATCCTACATTTTCCGCCTAAAAATTCACTGGTTGAAACTTCGAAGTATCCAATTTTGTATTTTACTGACCTTTTTAAGTCCCCCAGTTTCCCATAGAATGGTGTAGCTGAAATCAATACATGTCCCTTTCTTCCAAAAGTGTAGCTGAGAGCGCATGCTCAGAATCCCTTATAGGGAGCTTGTTGCCACCGACCCCCTTTGATCCGATTGTGCAATTTCTGTTAACAACTCCGTTCCTATTTGAAAGTATACCTGCCAGTACTTCATCTGATTTCCTTGTTGCGATATGGCTTGTAGGCTTTCTACACCAACACTTGTGTCATCTCTCTTTTCCTGCAAATTTTGTCTTTTTGCAGTGCCATCTACCGACGGTCTCAATCCATTTTCTACTCCATTTTCTAATTGCAATACGCATATACTTTATTCGCGAAAATATGATAAAGTCTCTCGTAGCCTTGCTCTAAATTGAATTTTGGCAGTGTCTCAAGACTTACGTTCTACCCATCACGATCATTATAATTTTAACATCGACTAGTTAATTCAAGTTAATAATGAACTGAGGGGGGAAATAAATCACAATTTGTACTTTTCCCCTCATTCAGGTGGTCATATGGTGTTTTGCTGTGGGAAATTTTCACTCTTGGTGGAACTCCATACCCTGGTTTACCTATAGAAGATGTTCCCACATTTCTGCGAAATCATAAGCGTATGGAACGACCAGATGTATGCCCATTTGAGTTGTATGCGATCATGAAAGATAGTTGGGAAGGAAGCCCGACAGATCGGCCGCCATTTTCTCAGATAGCAGAGAGACTTTCTGTTATCTTGAATAATCACAGTGAAAAGGTAAGACAGAATAAGTGTTCACTCATTTCGTAGTATCGCAGGGCTTGGCATGCAAGTTATGACATGTTATGGTTCCAATTCAATTTCTATTGCAGGTCATTATATTTGTGCGTAAGCTGTGCTGACGCATTCATGCTGTTTACACGGTGACGATAGCAGAAACGTATTGACTACCAGTCGTGATTCACTGGCAAAGATGTGTGATAGAGGAAAAAGAATACTTGAATGACGAGAATTAAGGCTAGGCATACTGAGAAAGGCAGCAAGACTAACAGACAGACTTTACTCCACGCTAATTGGGCTCATATTTTAGCATTATAACTAGAATGTTATTCTGGCAAAACTCGAATTGGCTGCGTAACCCTCTATCAATGATACGTTATAGTATGAAATTTCTCCGTCCTTGCGTCGAAAGATAAGGAAGAATCTAGTGGGGTTTTTTTTACCATCAAATTCTCCGCTTACACAGGAGAAAGCTTCTTTTAAACTCGCGTGTAATTTCTATGAGAAATACAACATCAAAAAGCGTGGACAAATCTTTTATGTTTCCTACCCTTAGATGCACCTAAATATTATGAAATGGGAAATAATCAGTTTTATACGATTTTTATTGTCGACACACTGACAATCAAAGAAGCAGACCTTTATCTTTGATTAACTGTCAACAATTTCACGTTTGTTTCACATCTACTAGTCGTAAATATTCGTAGAAGCGATATTCGAAATAGTTACTTCAGCCGCTGGAGTGCTAATAAGTGGAGGGCTTCTGTTTGAACTATAATACAATGACAGTGGAGATTTTAAGGTCGTGTAAAATAACACAGGTGTTGACAGCAGCGGTTGTGTATTCCCGTGACATACAATGGCGATACTCTTGGTGAGTGAGAAAAAAGGTGTCCAAGGACTTTGTCCCATTTGACATTTACTTATACAGCCTTTTATCTCGATGTCAAAGGGCAAAATAGTATCCAGGACCGTAAACACATAGTAACAATCAGGGGCAGGCTTTTGCTCGCCGTAGATATCAGGCTACCGTGGCCCTGTTTATACATACTGATTATGCATGGAAAATGTTACCGGCTTATCAACTACAGAGATTTAGTTGATTTTGGTGATTGCAAATTTTCTAGTCTGGAATTGATTTAATTTTAGAGGTGCGGTACATGCAACTTGCGTAACAGCTAGTCATGTATATGCAATTTTCTATTTCAAGTGAGAGGCCAATCGATTTGTTGATAGTCGAGAGAAAATCCAATGTCTAGTTCAACATCGCCCCCATGTACGTGACTTTTGGGTTCACTCACTCACTAATCCTCGACCACCGTGCGGTAGAGCCAAATTGAAACACAAGTGCTCGCCAGTGCTGACGATCGGCAGCGAGCTGCTCCGCTTGACATAGAGGCACTCCACAGGATCGCAGATCTTTGGCGACGACATCAAGACATCGAGTGCGAGGTGCACCTCGTGGGCGTCTCCATCCTGCTGCAGACGGACTAAAATCCAGGACCGCGCGGATGGGATGACTCGTAGGCAGGCGCAGGATATGTCCATACCATCGCACCCTTCTATGAGCGGTTAAAACTGAGACTGGAGGTTGTTGTATCCGCTCACGTAGCTCGTTATTCGTGATGTGCTGCCACCATCGGATTCCTTCAATTCTTCTAAATGCTCTACTATCGAAGCCGTTCAAACGAAATGTTAAAGTTTTGTTCAGTGGCCAGGTTTCGGAGCCATACAATAGTACCGACAAGGCGTTGTAAATACGTAATTTTGTTCTGCGAGATATTGAGCGTTGATTCCATAGGGGTCTGTGAAGGGATTTCATTACTCCGGTCGCTATTCCACGACTTCTATTGACTTCAGGCAAGAGATCACCATTATTAGTGATGGTTGAACCCAAATACGTGAAGGAGGTAACAAACTTGACCTCTTCATCGTCGATAAGTATGGGCAGTGGGTCATGTCAATTGCCAATGTGCATCAATTCGGTTTTTCTCCAGTTCACCTTCAGGCCAAGTTTTTGCTCCTCTTCCTTAAATATGAGCAGTGAGTCCCTCATTAGTTCATAGCTGGCACAGAACAGGGTGGTGCCGTCGGCGACTTTTGGGTTACCGTTTTATAATGTATGGAAGATAGTGCTACCCACCGTAGTGATAGAATCACCGCTATGGACACCGAAAAGATTGTAAAAACTCGCCAGTACCCAGCATCTGTATCAGATGGCGCCGACCGTCAATACTAATTTTCATTTAGCTGCATTGTCAAGTCTATTATAGGTGGCTTCAGTTTCTCCAGCATTGAAAGCAATACTCTCCAAACAACACAGTATTGGCACATAACCACATCTGTGCACATGTTTGTACATGTCCAGACATCACTAATCGTGTGGATTGTGAAGCACATTTAAAGCCCTCAACGTTTCGAGCTGTTTCGTTGAACGCGCCCCAAAATGTCGGACATAACGTGCACATAAAAGAATGTACCTACGGAAAAAATGTCCCGCAGGAAACATTTTGTGGTGCATTTGAAATTGTACAATTCGGATGTAACAACGTTCACGTTCACAAAATCAGGGTACAAAGCGAAACGGTTGTAAATACCTGATTGGTGAATGTTAGGAATACTTTATGTCGGGATGGATAGTGTCCAGATGTGGAATATCTGAGTAGTAATTGTCAGGGAGAACAAAAGTTTGAGTGGTTACAACTGGGATCGGGAAACTCCCACGTCTTACATTTCTGTATGCTAATTGGCCACTGTGGGCAAAATTGGGAAATCGTGGAATAGTGAAGTGAGAGGGAGAGATTGAAGAGTGTTGAAAGGTAGACAGGTTTACCTTGGCTATTTTAGTCCATGTCAGGATGGCAAGGACGTGGGTTTTTAATGTTGGAAGTGTAAGTTTTTAAATTGTATTTCCTCTGGTGAGTAGCACAAGTAGCAAATATGAAGATATCCAAGATGAATTAGAGTAAGATGTGAGCTTATAAAATTGAACCATAAATAATCGCCTGAGAGTGCAGGGTGGTTATTATCCCAGCCATGATCGTTTGTTCCTCTTTTTCATCAAGATTTCTAATTTGGTGAAGTCATGCTGTGTTTTTGTATTTTAGGGTAATAGTTACGCCAGTCTGAATGTAGGGTCGGCAAGGAGTCGACAAGATTCATATTATCTCGTTCCAGAAAGTCTTACACCCGATGAAAGCATTACAAGTCCTCTTTTACACGTTAATGGGGATAGCGAATGGTGAGTATAAACGTTTGGTAGTGCGATGTTAGGAATTCAAATACAATTATGACAAATGTATCGCACTGTCTCGGTCCACTGTAGCTCAGTTGATTGAGCACACCATGATCGTGTAGGTCCCGGTTTCAACTCACGGTGGTGGCACGTTGTGCATTCTGTAGTAGCTTTTTCAAAACTGTTTCAAATTCTTACTTATCGGTAACACTCTGGACTCAGGGCCAAACGATGAGTTAGATGGCAGTCGGTAGCCACATGGCATAGAGAGGCAGGTCTCCAAAACGACGCGAAGTGATGGCATCCAGCTGCACAATGAACAATCCAGCTCTGATAGTAAATTTGCTAGTTATACCACATTTTGATACCACAGTTCTTGCTGTACAACACGTCTTTTCGACCACCCTTACCAGCTTTTTGGGTATATTTCGTCTCCAGAGGCACCAGTGTACTATGTCTCTAAAGAGTCTGTCATACTCCCCAGTGGACAAACGTGTAAAATAGGTCATTGTTACTTTACTATGCTTGTCCTGCAGCTGTTTTATTATGAAAGTGGTGTTTTTAATTCCTTTTCCTGTGCTGAACCCAAACTGCATGTCATTCACGGAAATGAACTTCATTAATTTCCTCTCGGTGCTTTGTTTCAATACTTTTATGACATGTTATAGCAATTTGATACTGCCGAAGGTCTCATAATCGAAAAGGTGGCCTTTCGTCTTGTACATTTCAGTATTAAATTTCGGTAGCATGTGCTTCTCTTGCCGTTTACTGATATACTAATATTTATGTTTTTGATTCTTCAGGTGTGCCGGCAGTTTTAACAAAGATACAAATGTAACGGAAAGCCGACAAGAGAACGATGTAGTCATACCTTTATTGGAGCAGTGTAAAGAGCAAGTCTCTTCTGTTCCGAAGAAGAACAAATTCGTGTCCTGCTGAACTCTCTTCCGGTAAAAAATGAGATAAGTGGCCAATGATCTACATAGTGATGATATAGTTATATAACACAAGGATTCGCAGTCTATCAGCGGAGGAAGCAAATTTAACCCTATCAAGACGGGGGTATTCTGAGATTCCTTGGATCGGAAAGGAGAGAGGGGTAGTAAGCCTGCCGCTTCATTGTTGCTAATAACTCTCGGAATGTGGTTGTTACTTGGGTGTGAACATTGGCTATACTTTTCGTTTGTATATTAGTTATT
>JAAAKL020008436.1:0-15921 GCA_010016065.2 Carybdea cf. marsupialis auct. non (Linnaeus, 1758)
AACTGTACGAAATCGCGAAAAGATTTTAGTACTGAAAATCGTTGCTTTGTAGGCAAAAAGAATCTGTCTAATCGTTTGGCCTCTTGTGGTAACCATTCAGCTCCGCAGACACTGATTGGTCAAAACAACACCGATTTGGCAGTCAGAGTTCTGATTGGCTGATTTTAAAACATAGTTGGGTTATGTTTCATTGATTTCTTCTCAATTTTAATTCTGACCATGTTAAAAGAGCTTACACGAAAAAAGCTTTTCAGTACTAAAATGTTTTTGCTATCTCATGCAGTTTTAAGAAGGGCATAAATACAGACAGTTGAAATATACCTTGTGATTTCAATACATAGCTCATATCATAACTATATCTATGACATGACAAGTCCTAACAACATAGTCCTAGTCAAGCAACACTGTACAAAAAAAGCATCGGTCTCAGGTTCGAATATCTGTGATTGATATTATTCTCTGTATATCCTTAAAAGTGCACTTATAAATATTTGAAACGAAGGGGAACGACTTCCGTATGACGAAAAAACGCTTGGTGCCTACAGTCAGTGTAATACTATGTGATATTCTTCCTATAATGATGGCGGACAGGAACTGTTGGCGTAAAGTGGTGCTCGTAGTCTTGGCTATGGGTGAGACGGAATGTATGGAAAGGTGGATTTTCAAAATTGCAGACCTACTTTAAAATGATGCAAGTTTGTAAAACTATATATTTTTATATATATTTGTAATAAATTTGTCATTCCCAACGTGGACGTTATTGGTCAGCCACTTATGTAGAAGTTAACGCTTCTCTTATACTTGTATCTTAACTCTTGTGTCTGTCAGCATTTCTCCTGTGTGAAACCTCAGTTTGTACAAAAATGATCAGTGTAGACGTTCAACTACTCCTGCTTTTAACAGCACTGCTTCGGTTCTGATTTTAACTATAATGATGCCTAGATCTTCATGAGTATAAAACTTGGGAAACGTTGTAGTTGAAAAAAGAATAAAGCATATGCCAAAGGAAAACATAGTAGAAGATGGTGGATATTGCTTATTCGTGTACGAACTTTTTGCTACGTAATAGTTGAGGAAGTTTATCAGCAGATAAAATCTCGATAACATCGGTCATGTTTGTAGAGCAGAAAATACATAACTCCTAATGATATTGTGAAGTACTATTAAAATGAATTCAAATATGGTTTAAAGATTGCACATTTTCATTGCGCTGCTTTCCAACTTTCAATAAACTTCAAATAGACTGATGGGTCGAATAGCAGTCGCTCCATGGTAAGGTAAGAGAGGCTGTGCTCCAAAATTACGTAGACGTAAGAATCAATGTCCACCAGTGGAGGTTTAGGAGCTAATGACGACTGGAAAATTAGAGGATGTTATCGTCGGGGTTCGTTATAACTCAGCTGTTGAAGCAAAAAGCCTCAGGAATGTGAGTTCTGCAAACAAAGCCCGAAGGTGACTGTTTTATTACCATTTATTTTCTTAACTAACGTTACTCGCTATTCCTACAAAAGTGAATAATATAGACGAATGGATCAAAGAAATAACATTTCTAGGGACCTCCAACAAACAAGCCAATTGGTTGATCCAAAAGTTTCACTGATTTTGCTTAGATGTAGATCAGCTGGTTAACTCTGATGGCAAATGATCGGTGAAGATCACGAATGCGTGAGTAGGTTGGTTAATCCTACCTGGTCTGGCATATTTTAGATTCTATGATATACAGCTGAAAACGACATTTTATAGAATTTACCTCTGTAGATTTCAAAAAACAAGTTTACTCACACCATCAGTGAAAACAGCGACACAGTGATACAGCACAGCAATATTTTAACACTTGCATGTAAAATTAACTTGCTAGCATACATGTTTTCAATAACTTGAGGGACACGTGTTACTTGTATGCGCGATATTGTAAACACCTTTTTAGGATCCTCTGCCAAGCAATTTAATGTAACGGGGCATGGAAAATGTTCCTATTGCAGATCACAGGATATTTTGTTGATCTTTATAAACTGATACCTATATTTGTAATTTGCACTAAAAGAGAGTTAACGGTATTTCAAGGCCGTTTACAATACGACAATAATGAGGTTAGAAATAGGCTAGTTACTAAATAACCATTAGATACATGCAAGGATATGTGGTTCAGTTCCCTTACATAAATAAGAAAGCTTACGTCATTGAGTAATGTTGCACCAGAAACACATTCTTGGGATGTGTCATGAATAAAATTGCGTAATATATTTTGTATAGGCCCTAGTCTTTTAAGTATTTACTTTCCCAATTTTTGCATTTAGAAGCAACGTGATATCAAGTATCGGAGGCTTGAAATTTGTACCTTCAGTTACAGATTCATTGAGCTAAACGTTTTCTCGAAGGTTAAAAGATTTTCTAAGAAAACATAAAAATTAATGGAATGAGAACACGTTTTTGAAAACAGCACATGCGCGATTGACACGTTTTTGATCACTGATATTACTGCAAAACACGTAAATTGTACAAAATTTTTTCGTTGACAATGCAAAGGCTTTTATATTGTAATACATGCATCTCAGATAAATATAACAAAGATAAATACATTTATTTCAATAGTAAAATAAATAGAATTATATGAGGTTTAAGAAATAATATAATAATATAAATAATATAAAAAGTAATGGTAACATAAATTTACGCTTTTCTAATACCCTTTTACAAACCTGATAACTAGAAGCCCCTATGTGAAGAGATGCCAGGGAAAGGATCTTATTTTCAACCAAATGTTTCCCAATGTTTACTTGAGGGGTTATTTTTAATTAATTTTTTAATTTGCGTTTTCAAATTGCTAGTGTTTATTTTAACTTTTGTTGGATTAATTAGTAAATGGTTTAAGACTTCAGGTCCTAGATATCAATTGCCTCTCTCTGACTTGATTTGCTTTTAGAAATAGCATTTGCTACCTCCTTTAGGAGCTGAGTGTAATTTCTCTCTGGTTAACTGGAATATATCCTCTACCACTTATAAAGATACTGCCGTAAAGAATTCAAGAACGGTTATTTGTAAAACACTGCTCAAGTCTTTGCTTTTTTGGCAACCAATTGAAATCCTTGGCCTTTGATATGTGCATGAGCTTTGTTTCTTCAATTCAGGCAAAAACAAATGCTCCATTTTTGTGCCGTTTTGATCTTTCATTTTGATCTCGTATTTGAGATTAAGTCTTCCACTTCTTACCGTCTGAACTCTTACTTTGTAAGTGTCGTGACATTATTTGCTCGTCACAAAATCTTAACACTGAACAAAATTTGGCTCCGATTTTCTATCGTGATTCCTATGAAATAAGATGATCCAAGTCATAGCAAAGCAGCAGCGATAAGCAGATAATTTGTCAAAACGTTAAGGCCACATTTCAAAGGCCAAAGGGGTATCACGCGCTCGTTTCCCCATCCTCAACAAAATAGGACTTCAGGAAGTTAAAAATCTAACAATGTCTTTAGTACGTACCTCAGGGAACTGCATTCACATGTCAGAGTGTAAAACTTTACATAGCATTTGACAGCTACAATTAGCTTTTTCCTATTGACTTGTCACGGCATGATCTCAAACGTATTCCGAATTCTGAATACATGTAAAATGTTAAATAGTTGTCAACAATAAGTAATGTTACAATCAAAACGTTGACGTGTTTTCATAATAGCACACGAATTGATATCTTCATGAAGGTCGCACGAAACATCACCACAAATCATGGCCTAATGATAGTTTGTCCTTGTGAATACGCATATTTCATAGAGTTCAAAGCTAGGGGCACGATTATTAGCCACCTTTTGACCCCCAGCACATGCTAAGACTGTAATCCGAAGAATTCATGGGTAATTCATCGGCCAAGTGTGTAAACTTTGCTTCCATGCAAAAGTAAAAGGCAAGATCAAGTACTCAGTCGCAGACACAAGCAGTCATGAACTACATAGTATAGAACCCATTGAATATGAAGTGCTCACGGCGGTGGTGGGGATAGAACCCAGGATCTCCCACACCGTACATATAATCGATCTTTAATATCTTCTTACTTGCGGATCTTATTCTTTTCCAGTTTTCGGTATATACAGCATGTATAAATATATATATGTAAAACGTTTATAAATGACATTCCATACCAGACTTCTTGATACGAAAATGTAGAGCAAAGAAGTAAAGTCATGTAAACAGAGCTGGTCAATTCGAAGGAACGTGTCAATATATGCTAGTAGCAGGAAACAATTGCTCTCGTGTTTGGAAGAAATACTGTTATTAGCAGTGCTAGAAGAGCGATAACGATCTACAGCTGTTTACTTACGTTTCTCATCTGCGACGTTCGTCACATTGAAAGGAATTTCTTATTGCAGAATTTAAAAGCGACCATAACTTGCAATTGGGGCGTGATGTTCTTTATCTTTGTATCTATTGTCAACAAAAGAACAGCAATGCTGGTAATAAAAGACCATTCCAAAACATTTATTTGGTAAGCTACTTTTATCAGCGGTTGTAAATTGTAGTTGTTGTTGTTGTTGCTGTTGTTGTAAAAAATTACAAACTTTGTAATTGTTAGACCCTTCCCTGTTGTACCTAATAGTCTAGCAATGGTAATAACAGTCTTAATTCTTGGTACTTATATATAGTTTGTTGTTTTTATAGCAAAAACTGTTGTATATGTCTTTTGTCCTAGACCACGACGTAACCTAAAAGTGAATACAACGAGCTGTCCCGCCGCACCTCTGAAAGATCTAAGGCTAAACATGAGATATGTATCATACGTTAACAGAGCATTTATCTTACCGTTCATAGCAATTATGCTAATATTTATATACATGCTATGCTCACTGTGCTTGCGCAGTTTGAGCACTCTGGCATGGTACCATACGAACTATTTAAACTGCTTTGTAGTAGCGTTGCTACAATCCTTGACAAATAGAAGTTAAGGGTTTACTAAGTTTCGGTGAAAATGGAATAAATCACGCAAGACACATGGACACAAAGATGGACCTTTGCATTATTGGCTACATATTTCTTAGTCCAAAATTGTAGCTGCATACTTAGAATTCTGCCTCAACGCTCTGTTCTGTACTGATGAGCCCACAAAGGGCGAAACAGTGGTGTCTGCAGATTGAGTACGTACAAACATATATACATACATATAATACATACATACATACATATATTCATATAATACATACATACATACTTACATACATACACACATACACACATATACATACATACAAAACATACATACATAAATAGATACATACCTACATACATAGATACAAAGATGCATACATACATACACACATACACATATACATACATAGATACATACATAGACAGATACATACATAGATACATATATACACACACATACATATATACATATACATACATACATACATACAAACATACATACATACATACATACATACATACATACATACATACATACATACATACATACATGCAACCAACAACACCAGACACCGACTTGAATGTTGCAAAACTTTACGAAAAGGCAAGAAAGAAACGCATTCATTATACCAATCCTACGGAAGAAGCCTATTTCTAAGCATGGATTCAAGGAGCTGCCTATTATTATGGAAAATAAATAGTTCTATTCTCATGTTAGTGTGCAATAAAATGCGCGATTTCTATTATTGGAGGGTGGCAAACTTCTTCCTGTGTACAGCGAGCACATTGATGATTATTTATTCATAGACACAAGCCCAAATAGTTTCCTTGAAACAGTAGGCCTACGTGATGCTTACTTCTGAAATATACACGCCTGTTTTAATACTGCTTAATACACGTGCAGACATCTCGTACATAGCTCTGAACGTAGTGTAATATCTGCAAGACACTTACATTAAATTTTCCTTTGGCGCTGTGATAAAACTGCAAGTCATTGTTTCTGTCCGTTTCTGTTACCGAGAATTACAAACGAAGAGTAAAACCCAAACAATTCAAGGCAGTTCCGCGGCATTTTCCAATAGCATATCAACAGAGATAGCATAATCAAGTCATAATTTTGGTTAAGAAGATGTCTTGAATCTTCACAAACAACAACACAATCATTCATAAAACTTGGTTAACAGTCTAAATACTGTTCTGTGGCAGAAACCGCGAGTCTTCATGAAGATTGATCAAACTTCCTATTCTTCTGCCGAAAGCACCAGCATATTACATGAATGTTTAAAGTAATAGTGAAGAACGTTTATGTTGTGAGAAGTAATAAACAGAAAAGTTGAGAACGTCACAACAAAAAGATAATGCCTTGAGAAATTAGATATCAACCATGTTATTACGTATATTTCATATTTGGTCGAGGCACTCATGATAAAATATTTCATTTGCATATTGGGACAAAGCAACCTTTACAGACATTTAACACAAGCAGAATGAGAAACGTCCTAAGCTCCTACAAACTTCGTTTGAACACATTTGTGACATTTGTCTACTTAAGGTAACTCTTTCATTTCAGCAATTTCCCATTATGGAGCCATAAAGACATTAGAGTAGATGACTTTGAAGAAAGTTTATATATTTATGGCAGGAGTTAATGATTTCGTTTGGACTATTTTTTGCAGTAAATATTTCAAAAAATTCTAGAAGAAAATACACACAAAAAAGTCCTCTCTCAGGCTCTGTACTTGGGAGTGGTTAATGGAAAATTCTGCGTACGCCACTGCTAAGAATTATAATTATGATTATGATTATGTTAACGTAAAAGTTGGGTACGTATTTCTTTTTAGATTCTTCTAGGTCTCCACTTACTGGAGTACAAACTAAAGGGTTTGAAAATAGTCACCTATTTACATGTTGAAAGACAGAAAATGTAATGTAGGACTTAAAGGACGGCGTAATATGAACTGGAATATATAAAAATCAAAGCAATCACCATCTTCTACATTTAGGCTTTCTTATTTGCACAGGCTTTAATCTCAACATAGGCGCAACCTGAGATTCGGATTTCTTTGTGCGGATTTTGCAAATGGCATCGAAAATCATAAGCAAACGTAAGGGTGGAGATCACTTATCACTAACTAATTTAATAGAAACAATAGATTTTCATACGTAACCTTGGCTCAAATGATTCTAAGACTGACAATTCTTCAAGATTTGATTACAATTGATATAACTACCCACTACTTTCAATCCTATAAGTAAGTAAAGAAAAAAAAAGATTTTATTTTTATTTTTAGTTGTTAAGTGCCATTTGACTTAGGTAGTTGATGCTGATTTCTAGTAGTTTCCACTCAATTTAAGAAAAATCCGACTACCTCTGAACACTCAAGCAGATTATTAAAGGACTACTCTATAAAAATATCCTTTAGGTAAACAAGATAAGAGGGACATTATAAAGACTTATCTATTAGGTACTATATTGTTTCTTTGATTCTGCTAACACAAAAGAATTTCCAAAATTCCCTTTATCCGCACTTTCCATCCCTGTTGCCAAAATCTTTTACAATTTAAATATGATAGGGTAAATGTTGAGAACGTACGGTATACTGTTGCTCTGTTACCAGATTAAAGCTGATCGGCATATGACATTCTGAGGAAGATAAAAACTGGATAGCAGTAGGCACTTTATTTGAGTGACCATTCTATTTTGAGGCCTAATCGATTTACAGGTTTTAATAATGTACAGGAGATACTCGTGCTAGGCATCGAGTTCACATTCAGTAGTTTGTACTATACCAATTCCGTTCAGAAAACCTCCTGCTCGAGGTCCGCCCATAAACGAAACCAAACGACGATAGGGTCTAAACTATCAGATATTCCTTATTGCAAGCATCATATCAATGGTCACAACCAGAAACATGTAAGTGAAATCAAGAGCTTAGACATTGATGTAATCTCCGTCAAAAGATGCTCCTCCGCAAGAAGGTTTTCGATCAGGCTGACAAAACGATCTTTCAAAATATGAAGTGTACCCTTGCCAACTTGATTTCATCATTTCTACTGTAGAAACGGTCTTGTTATTGTTATCCTGTGGTGCTAACCGGTGATTACAGGCATGAGCGCAGATTCTGGGGGGCGGGAGACTCATCCCCCTCACTTTTCAAAATCGGATAACTTGCTTGCTATCCCCACTCTTTTGAGCCCAGAAATGTCAAATTGTCCACATTTAGTCCTTTTGTTCCCTCCTCCCACCTCCCTCCTACAGCGATCTGCTTACATGAATACAGGCCTATGTTAATACTTAATAATGATGTGCAGTTCGGCCTGAGGGATCCTTTTCTATCCTTGACGTACTAGAAACTGTGTAATCTCATAAACCGCCATGCCCTGCAGAAAATCCCCTCATATCGAACATAAAGTTTTTAATTACTACTTACTGCCACAGGATCAGAGTGGATACTTAAAAATATCATTTTGCCTGCCATTAAAGCGAGGGTCCCTTAGGAGCGGCAGGGTTCTGGACCGTCATCCAGTCGCCCCTCACTTAAAAAAACTGTCACTTGACTTTAATTGAGTGTTCCTTTCATACTACAAAGTACTCACAAAGAGTGCTTCTCTGCCAAATCAAATTATAAGATACTTCCTCACATCCTTGTTAGTGATTATCTGACGCCACAAATAGCATAAGTAATCCCCTTCGCTGATACAAGACCTATTCCTACGTAATCACTACCTCTTTACCTGTACGACTCTATTACCTAGAAGGGTCGTTTCTACATAACTAATCTGGATATTGCGCAAAATCCATGTCAATTGCCAGTTGCACATTGAGTAAACATGAAATAATTCTAAAATTGTTTAAACATTTCCTCCTCCACCCCGGTTATTTGCTTAACATTTCGATACATCAAACCTTGGCCGCTTTCCCTCTAGGAATATGTAAACACTTATGGTATTTCACAGCCTCAAGTAAAATATGTACAAAGAATTATAACAGGGAGTGTTCAAAAATCTAAGTCGCTCATCACGGAAATTGGCCTCTCCTTAGTTAGTGCTGGTTCTTTACTTGATGCGAGCCAGGGACATGATTGACTGAAGCAAAAATACGCGAGTATGTGATCTTTACCCACGTTTTACTCTAACTTCAATATGCTTCTCACAGTTAACCTCATTGAGGAAGGAATACATCCACCCTTGGATATGACCACTCTCTATTGTTACTTGCCTTATTGCAGTTAAAAGGCGATTCGATTATATCATGAAATATTTCCTGGTTAAAGAAAATCACGTAACCTCACCAAATGACCTCTCAAATTGTTCTCGCCGAACAGATTAAGTTGCTTTGATCCGTGGAAAAAGAGATTAGGTAAGAGTTAGTCACGTCATATCCAGGGCTGGCCTCTCAGCATAAGGAAAGAACAGGTTTCCTAGCTTTGCTTCAAAGAATTCTATGCGCTCAATGAGTAATAAGTATAAAAAAGCTATCGTGGTAAAACAAATCCAGACACATAGATTAAATGTCATATCTCTATTTGGACAGTGCAGTTTTGTAGTCTGAAAGATTTCTTTTAAAAGCCTGCGTTGGCGCAATATTTATCTACATTTGGACGTAGGACTATAATTTACTTCGCGCTGTCCGAGTCTCGTTAATAGCTATGAGGTACTCAAGAACTGGATTGTAACTAAAGTGCTTCTTTGAAGCGGTACCTAGCTCTATTCAGGGCAGTCAGATAAGAAACTTATATTAGGTTTTTTCTTGATGCCTGGGTAGCTTTAGAGCAGTGGGGAACTAACTCTCTTCTTCAGCTTAATCTACAATGTGCTCATGGGGCTAGCTAATCGAATGATCGTTACCCCCTCCCCTACTTTCTAGTTCTTCGAGAAAAACCCAACGTGTACCCCCTGCCCTATTCCAATCTCCTTTTATCAACTTGAGCTTTTAAGTCTATAAAATATTCTTCTTTTTTATATAAAACTGCTACACTTCGTGCTTAACACCGTTTGTTTTACATGTACAGTATATTGACATGAATAAGGCCTGAGGTCGGACTTTCGTCTTGTGTCTTTACGATCTTTCCCCGCAATATTGACAACATTCTATTGCAAATAGGAGTCAATAGCTAAGAATGATAACATTCTATCATCAACATGCTTTTTTTTTGCTGCAAAATATGCCAATGCAATCTAATCTTTTCATGTTTTGCTGACCGTTGAATTTCAGACTAGACAGATAATTATTATTTTTATGATTATTATTATGAAATGAGGTACTTACATAGTGTTTTTATAGGAAAGGAGAAATAAACTATTAAGGTTACAAAAATATATATTGCTTGCATTATTGTCAGACGTAGTAGTAGTAGTAGTAGTAGTAGTATCAACAGTGGTAGTAATAGTAGTAGTAATGGTAGTAGTAGAAGTAGTAGTAGTAGTAGTAGTAGTAGTAGTAGTAATAGTGGTAGTAATAGTAGTAGTAATGGTAGTAGTAGAAGTAGTTGTAGTAATAGTAGTAGTAGTGCTAGTAGTGCTAGTTACTACTAGTTGTAGAAGTTGCACATTAGATTAATTTCGATTAATGAATTGTCAGATCCTCTTTATTATTAATGGATTTCAATGATACTTTCATGTCACTAGCATCCACGGCACTATACTGAGACGATCACCCTTAGTGTAGCTTTGCTATGCACAAAATGAAAGGTATTCGAGTTGAGGCAGCCTCAAGAAATTAACTAAATGTTGGCCTGTACCAGTGGATCTTCAATTGTTTGCTTATAAAAGAAACAGCAGTATGAAGTGCACCGTATCCTTGGAACATATAACAAGGAGTTAAAATAACTACTTTACAAAAGCCAAGTAGCGGTAAGGGGGGGAGGGGGACTGAAAAGGAAACATTAAATATCAATTGAGTCTGATGCAAGTTCACATAATAATTTTAACATAGTTGGTCTCACAACATACCTATTTAATGACTACAAGCACATAAAACACATGTAAATATCTAAACGAAGTGTACCATTGTGTGTGATGTCAATATAGCGATATATTTCCGGGCTTCGTGGCCATGTATGAAATATGGCGTTTTTTAACTCTTTCATATTGCGAAAATCGATTTTACACTGTAAATGCGTTTTCTAAATTCATCAGGACACGCCCAAAGAAAGGAGACCACCACAGCTACAAAGTAAACGTCTTCATCTTAATAAGCGCCTGCGGGTAGGGGTGAGGATGACATAAGGATAGTTATTGGAACACTTCAGTAAAAACGTATTAGCGGGGGGAGCTGGTTTGTTATCCACGGGTATGTGTAGATTACGGATAAGTCTATCTTCTGAAAAACTGAAAGGACACTGGGGCACTACGTCTTTGCGTTCCCTTCATTTATCAAACCAGAACTTTTCTTTACGTTAAACAGTACAGAACAGACACGATCCCCGAAATGTTTAAATGAGATTCCTGCCTGTAGTACTTCTCTACTGAGCATATTTAATCTTCTATGATGGCCTTGTGTCACTCCTTGTGGCATTTTTGTGCTAGCTGATACAATCCTATAATGTTTTTTAGAATATCTTTATGACGCTACAATTTAGGACTTTGCAATATGCAAGTTTCACTATTGGCCTAACCTGCGTTCCAAAATATTATTCAAATTTTTTCAGATCTATGATAGAATCGTTTCTACAGCAGCTCAGGGTAGATCACGGGTGATTTTGTTTGGAAGTGATGATTTTCAAATATCTCGGAGACAGACTATGGCTCCATATTCCTTGCCGATTCTGATTTTCAAGTAAGTTTGTGTTGAAGCGATGTTGCTGCCCAGATAAGTGAATGATGTCACTGTTTTTAGGGCGTTTTCATCGGGTCTGCTAAAAGGTCCACCTTAATTATAAGTTATAAACTCGGTTTTTTCCACGTTCATGTATAGTCCATAGTCAGTAGCCTTATGAAGAAGTTTCAAGGCTATGCAATAAAGATCTGCCATCAGCATATGCGTCTGAAATGAGTTCAAGATCATCTGAATAGTCCGCGCGTCGGTGATGGTGATTGCAGGATGACGACGACTTTTGGATTTCTTAAACGTGAAACCTAGCTGTTTTGCTCTTTCTAGAGAGGTACAGAGAATTTAGTCACA
Source organism: Carybdea cf. marsupialis auct. non (Linnaeus, 1758) (assembly GCA_010016065.2). NCBI lineage: Eukaryota > Metazoa > Cnidaria > Cubozoa > Carybdeida > Carybdeidae > Carybdea > Carybdea cf. marsupialis auct. non (Linnaeus, 1758). Next base: position 12,038 of record JAAAKL020008436.1, read on the forward strand.
GAAGATGATAATATGAACGGTTCAAACATGCCACCCTGGAGGACGCCCGCTAAAATGTTAAAATCTCTAAGTCACCGCTGATGATTGGACTTAAATGCATGTGTGTAGAGTAGCATAATCAGACTGGCTGTTGCACAAGAAATTTCCTAGGAGAGAAGTAGTTGATAAAATGGCCCGTCAGCTGAATCGGAAGTCCACAAACAGGAGAATCGCTTAAAGTTTCTTTGTTCTAACAGCATCTATGATACATCGCACAGTCAGTATCTTAAATGTCGCTAAAAATTATTTATCCTTACCCACTCCGGAACGGTGGAAATTTAAAATGAAAAGTTCCCCGGCATTCCCTACGTCCTCGAAGGTATATTGTAGCTGACATTCTAAATTGGCAAAGTAACAGTTTGTTTAGTTTAGAATGATTTTCCATTCTCAGTAATATCAAGTCCCTCGTGATGTATTGTTCTAATGTGTAACGGTCACGAAACTTGAAGATCCTTCGGCACTCCTACGGGATTAATCATTCAATTCTCTGACTTTCATGCAAAAAAATTAGAAGATAGTCCTGAATAACAGTTACTAACCTTTAAATAATCCCCACGGATTCAATGTGGTTTGCAAACCCCTATCATACACTATCGAACGAATCCTTGTGCTGCACTCACACGTTCTAATCACCAGTGATATACAGGTACCAATGACGGTCATAGTATAGGAGATTTAGCAGGCTTCAGTTGCCGCCATCTTTAGCTCTCAGTTAAGCCATGACATTCACTTTAGTGCAAGCAACTAATCACATCAAACACGGTTACATTGCGAAGCGTGTAAATGCCGCTTTACGCGATGGCCTTCACAGGTCATAATATGCTCGATATAGCAACCTTGTGCATATAGTCACGAATGAGTCATTCGCATTACTTAGCATGTGTTTAAAGAGAATGTACAGTCAAATGAACCGAGATGAGGCTGATTTATGTCCTGTTGAGGGCAGTTGTTTGTTTTCGATTAGGAATCTTTATCACTCGAGATCCTTCTGCAAACGTTCAAGTATCTTGTTTGCAATGATGGCGTCCCAAGAAAGCATTCATTCTCTGTTTACGTTAAAATTCAGAAGATGTCAATTTGGTCCTTTATCGATTAGAAAGCAAGCAATAGCTTCCATTAATCATTATTTGCTCTAAAGCACCTGGGGTGATTTACCCACAGGGTATTACTCTTTGCGCTAAGGACAGCATTACGGGCAGCTGAACGCCCCTATGGACTGTTCGTTACTTAGACTACGGTGGTGGCGTCTATTTTGTTAAGGCTATTTCGTTACAGGTTTGGATCCTCAGCACACTCGTTTCTCTTGAGCTTCTACAAGAAAGGAAGTTTACATTGGCTCCATTTTGTTTTTCAGGAAGGACTCCTTTTATGTTGATGCACTAGAGGTATTGATTCCAGGATCAGGGTATACGTCTTCCCCAAACGAAAGTCGAAGCACCAATGGCACTAAAATGCGAGTAATGCAAATGACGAAGGGGAAAATGTTATCGAATCAAATGCACTTAGTAGTACAGCTTTTTCTTTCCTATTCGATTCACATTTAAAATAATGGCGGGCCAGGTTCTCTCTCTTTCTCTCTCACTTACTGACTTGCTCTTCCTCCCTTTTCAATCCTATTTTTATCTTTCCTGAACTTTTTTTTTCTTTCTTTCTTTTATATAACGCTTGGTAACAGATTATATGAGGGTATTTGATTTTCAGTCACTTAAGTACAAAGTCAACCCAAAATACAAAATTTTCTGTCAAACCTCACCTGATTTGGATCGTGTTGTGCTCCCTATCCTACTCACAAATATAGGTTGCAATCAAGGCCTTTGTAAAGGACCATGTGTTATGTATACGTGAGGTCGAAGGCACGTACTACACCATGATGTAAGCTTCTTATTAATATATTGAGGTAACTTAGAAGAGAAGAATGTTTACAAGTATATAACTAACATATAGCGATCTACTTCCATCCACAGTCAAACTTACTCTTGCTACATTTTACAGGAATCACGATTATATACATATAGGACTGGGTACAAAACTAATTAACATATATTGCGTATTATAAACCTCTGTTCTTTATAATACCATGTATTGCAGACTCAACTAGCTTTGACATCTTTATTCAAACATGGAGGAGACTCTGACGTTTACTTCATTGTACTTCATTGTAATTGATTTTGAAGCACTTACTTCCAAGCGCAACTCTGCATTCTCAAACTATTGTGCCCTTTCTTTAACATTTCAAAATCTCCTTGCTCCTTTTAAGTGTATTCTTGAAAAGAAAAAGCTTACGAATCAACTGTTACTGGTTTAAAATAGCCTTGAAGAAAACTCTTGGATACCAAAGAAACATCAATGTCATTGTACGGTATCAATGGACACATGATGCAACCAATTACCGACCGGTTCATTTACTCTAAATTGCTCGTATGTATGTACTTGATAGGTGCTGCTTAACAGACCAGAAGGCTGATGATATTTTATATCTTGCATTAGCATCCGGCTGTATCATGTAAACAGGAGAGAGTCCCCATAATTGACAGCACGGCTGAAGTTGACTGAAGGTGCCCCCTGTTGCAATGCTCATACTTATTGTCTATAAAACTGTGCCCTGTGTAACAGCTTCGCTGAATGAGCGTGATGATTTGGATGGCATGTTTACTACCGTGATAGAGTTATTCGTGATCGTTGCACTCTCTTAAGACAGTCAATTGAGCTTAAATATAGATGCCATTTTAACTGAATGTACATACCAAAGAAGGCAATGCACAGATAGCGCTAGCCACAGTCCTCGTAGGTTCATGACACACTGCATAAAAACATCAAAGGATTTGCTTTAACGGTTATGTACTTAACGAGCATTGGAGGCAAAAATTTACAGCAACAAAAATTAAGCATAAATCTTACAAAATTATTTCTCCAAAAAAAGATTGAAGAATGTGCTCAAATGACAATAGCAATGAAGTGTCTGACTTAAACCACAAGTGACGGGCTGTAGGTGGGCAACGGGGAGCGGTCTTCATCATGCAACCTCATCGTTTAAAGATTAATGAACAAATGCGCAACAAAAAAATACAAGTTCCATTGCATGGGTTATACTTTCATTATGGAATCAATGACCCCGTCTATATGTGGCCAATGTCTGCCACCCCATCCTACCCACGGAAGATATTTGACAATCAATCTTCACTGTAAGTCACTCCTTTGAATGAGTACTCCTTGCACATATATCCTTGCGCACTAGTGATATTACTAAAAATGTTGTAAGGACATTGATGATGCTATATTCTTTCGCAATACATGGACATGTACTTGTGGTATATACTTGTTACACTTTCTATGATTACAAATTTAAGTGTGAAATAAAACTTCTCTACCACAGTCTAACCTCTGTGGTTATCACTTTGTTCTTCTGTTATATAGCATTGGGGAGTATCGCATTTAGTTATGTGCTAGCTCTAACTGTCCTACAGTTACGTCCGAAACTGACGATATAGTGGTGCAGTAATCTTATTTTTATGAGCGTCGACAGATTTGTTGAGTTACTGATTTCAGTTGAGAAGATGCAATTTCAAACATCAGAAGACGACTCGACTATGTTATAAAAGTTTTCAGATGCTTTTTTAGCGCGGCTTCTGACCAAAATATTGGTTTTACAAATTATGCAAGGTTTGTGTTCAAGCCCTCTATAGGTGTACACATTAGTTCTATTTGCGCTGGATAGATCTTCACAATACAGGGGCAGAGAATTGTCTAACATTTATTATAGTGCCGTAGCCACGAAATAATTATTGGGGGGGCTAAACCGGGCTTTCCATTTCCAATGGGCGTGGCCGAGGGCGTGGCCGAGAAAG
>JAAAKL020008437.1:0-15921 GCA_010016065.2 Carybdea cf. marsupialis auct. non (Linnaeus, 1758)
GTGCAATCATAAAATAGTCTAATATCTTCATTTTTTCAACATACATAGCTATTACCCTCGAAAACTAAAACTTTTGCGTTAAGGTGCAACTTAATGCGAGCAACCCTTTATAACAAAAGAGGTAAATTTCTGGTTTCTGAGACGGTCTTTGTTGCCTAAAAAGATACTCACAACGAAAACGACAATGTAATAACAATGATAAATCTTAGCAAAAAACGTATCCTTCAAATAGAACGACTTTTATCGCACTTTCACCGCTGTTCGCTTATTTCCATAGTTGTTTGTGACGCAATTCTAAAATTAAAGGATTTCAATTTTGCAGCATGGACTACGGGGATAAGTTTTGGGAAGTGAAGATAAAGGACTTTGAATGTTCAATCAAATGATCCATGTTTCATGTTAGCCTTGATCTGTGAAGGTTAGGTGTGGAGTGACGTTTTGCGAATGAATACGATAGGTTCATTTTAAAAGATGAGTGGTAGTTTACTATTCTTCCCTTTGTTGGTGAAGCATAATATCTGCTAGACTTCTGTCTTGTAGCTAGGGCTAAATAGGACACTTCATATTTGATCTATAGATGTTTCAAGAAAGTCGGTAGCTATCCCACGTAGTACCTGAATCTTTCCCAAATAAAAGTACACGGATGTTGAGCTGCTTTCCCTGCTAAAGAGAGTGTAAATAGTGCTTATATTTGTTGCTAGTCTGTTGCATGATAAGCATTTGTATACTTCGGAGAGCTCATTTCTATAAAGAAAACGTGTTATATTTTGTCCTTTTAAAAATGATTGGGATTGTCTGTAAATAGGGTGTTGTGATGATAACCCCCTTCCAACGGCTCCCCAGGTTGCAGATAGGGGAACAGCCTTTTAGATGTAGGGGTTAGCTGCAAATATCAAATAAGCAGTGCTGAACAAAATCTCGAAGTGTCCCTTTGCAAGACATAGTACCTGATAGCCACTCTGCCAGGGATACGGCAAAGCTGTGGGCGGCAGCACAGTGGAAATGAGGAGGCTGATAAATTTCCTAGATGAAATCAACGGCAAATCACTACTTGTCAAGCAGCGGAGCGATGTATCGTCAATGGTTGAGGACAATCAGCTTCATTAGCATGCTACCGCGATGTATGTAGAATTGTTGAGTCGCGTACATTATCTGTCGCCTTCGAAAAGATGAATGGCACAATAAATAGCACCACGGCTCAAGCCCGTGTGATCATTAATGCAAGATCTTCTCGAGACTACTTGAGAATGTCACATGAAGGGGTAACTTGGTGCTCGTTAGAGCGAGTTTTTTCTGATGATGGAGATGGAGTATCAATATATAAAACCTCATTTCATCAGATGATCAAAACGAATTACTATAAGTACACTAACTACACGCAATCTCAACCCAACTGGCCGTTATGAAGAATTGTGTTACCTTGCCAAGCAATTCGACATCAATGCCATTTGCATACAAGACCACAAAAAACTGATCCCAATGATAGTATTACGCACCACAACAAACATCCGGACTACCAGCTCATTACCAGCTCTTGCTAGAACAACAATATTAATGCTTCAGTCGGAGGAGCAGAATTTATAATACCCAGAAATACTCAAGACTTACTCAACAAAATTGAAAAGATCAGCGATCGGCTGATCCTTACAGAGTTTAGCTGCAACCCAGTAACTTGCATTGTTATCTGTTACAGTCCGCTCTGAAGATGAAGTTGACAGTTTCTATGCCAAACTAAAACAAGTTTGCAGTAACATACCTGCTCATAACCTCCTTCTGTTATGTGGCACTTTCAATGCTAAATTGGGAGAAGCAGATGCTCTTTTTACTTTTCATGCTTTGTAAAACCGTAATGGAGAAAAACTCAATGATTTTATGACTGAATTCAACCGCTATGAACACACTATTTATGAACAAAGACAGAAAGACTCTGGGCCTTCCAATATCCAAATGGTGGTTAAAGCACAACTAGACTACATCATAGTCAGAAAAAAAATGGAAAAAAGTATAAAGAACTGCCGAGCATACTCTTCATTCAACAGTGTACTATCTGATCATTGAATGGTGTCTTCAAAAATCAGTCTACATTCACAAAAGAGGAACTCCTTATGAGCCAAATCGACTAGCAGCTTGTAACAAATGATTCAGATCTGTCAAATAATTATACAATCTTGGTGCTAAACGGGTTTTCTGAGTTAAGTAGAGCTATAACTGATCCACGTGCCAAGTACCAACTAATAGCATCCCGCGTAGAAGATGTTGCTTTGAATACTCTACCAAAGAGAGAGAAGGGTAAGAAGTCACAAGTAAGTCCTTGTACTCAAGGCTCCATCATCAAAGCAAGGGAAGAAGTTCACAAGAAAACCAACTTTTATCTTCACTCGCCAAACGAAATAGCCAAAGCTAGAGTTGATAAAGCGGCGAACGCCCTCCAGGCTGCCTATGGCAATGCTACTGCTGCGATCTTGGAAAGCAAAATACCTTATCTTCTCTACTAGCCAAGAATACTTTGCTGCATGGAAAACCATCAATGAAACAACTGGCAGGAAGGATAAACCAACCACAACAGTTAAAGGAGGTTCCACTGAAAAGCGTAAAGAAGGCTGCCTAGAACTCCTCAAGAAACTACTCGGCTAAACACCCACGGTCACCCCAAATCTTCCTAAAATCTAAGTTGCAGAGCAGCTGACCATTCCTACCACTCTGTTCTCTATAATCGAATTGCTGGTAGTATACAAGAAAATCCCCCAGAATAAGTCTTCCGGTCCAGACAACAATCCGACAATATGCTGCGAAAGCGGAAATAGCTATTTTAGTTCCGCCCATGTAAACCAGGTAGCAGCCATACGATATTGACAAACCCGGTCAAAACATCAAATAAATCTCAGTAGCTGATCAACACGTTCAGGGACGGGGGGACAGGGGGCAGAGGGGACCAGCCCCCAAAAGATTTGCCAAATCTCATTTTCTTGGCTCGTGTACTTTAACTCAAAATGGGTTTTTAGACTTCGTTAGGTCAATGGATAATGTCATCCCGAAATTGTTTTATCTGCTAAAATTGTTCAATTGTTACAACCTCACGAAACACCCCTTTCCACACAAAGATCAAAGGCACCTTAGTGGAACGTGAAAAAGTAAATTTGAACCCAGCCTACTTGCCCCCCAAATCTGCTTTACCTTCCCTCGCCCCTGATTAAGGTGCATAAACTTCCAATTCAGTAATATTAGGATGACACGCGTGAAAATGTGTTATGATAAGGAAATCATTTATTGGGTTTCTACCCATAGATGCCTTTGCAATGTGCTTGTTTAGCGTTTCATTTACTGCTTGGTCACCTATTCTTGAGTGCCATAAATGTAAAATTGTAAACCCCATACCCTCTCGTTTCATAACTTCCTGCCCACCTCATCTCGTTCAAGTCAAGTTTATAAGTTGAACATTTTAACATTTCTTTGGTAATCTGTGCCAACCTCCTACATTGAAATAAGGCCCGCACACTCCATGTGGCTACTTGAGTTTTCTTTAGGTATGAAGGACGTGAATACTCCAGATGGAGGTGTTCTCTCGTCTTTGACCTGAAACCATTATGCACACATTGTTAGGTGATGCCTGTCCTCTTCTGTGCGATTGTTGTCTTAATTGGTTCCTTTTGTGATTTCTGTAGCTGCCTATCTTGTTTATTACAAGGTCGGGTACTGGAATGACGCTCAACCTTACCTTCTCCTCTTATAGGATAGAAGAGAGGAGGAGATGAGCCACAATTCATGTGGCTTCAAATGTTCTGTCCTGTATAGTTTAGTGTTGAACATCTCTAGGGTCTTGATCTCGGCTGGTGGAGCTTCTGAGTTTACAGGAATGCACAAGACCCCCACCATGCTAGAGTGCAGCTCGTTAGGGAAACCGTACTAAAGATGCGATATTTTAGCATGCTAACCATTTTTACGGTATTTCCTCATTTGAACGCTGCTTGAAAGGAGTGGAATGAAATAAAACCCGCCCTCGTATAAAGCGCCGCACTTTAAAGCAGCTTTAAAAAAAACCAAAGATAATACGTACCTAACAACGAGTGTTCCCTTCTCTCCTGCTGGCTGCTGGTGATGTAGACGTCATAGGGCTTAAAAATACTTTTATTACTGATTTAGTCTGGTCATGAGCCTTAGCTTCTTTATGGTTTGTCGTATCTTTATAAAAAATCTTGAAACTGTAACTACCAGACAAATGTGCCTCTCCAATAAACACCACATCAAAAAATCTTCGATATTTTCTTAACACCGCTGCGTATAGAAAGGGAAATGCTGTAACCATTTCTCTGGGTCCTGTTTCTCCAGACTTACTTCTAGTAAGCTATTTTTAACCTAAAACATCTCGTAATTTTCTTTAGGTACCTTTGCTGAATCGCTGTTCAGTAAGTGTTTTCTTTACAGAATCGTCAGGAGTCACATAGCTCCAATGACAAGCAACCAGGTATTCATGGTGGGATTGTATACCGCACTTTCAATTCGGTCCCAGTAATTCTTATATCTCTACCAGGCGGTAGATAACAAAAGTTTACCTAGATTTATAGACTGATGACCAATGTGATGCTGTTTTTCTGTTTTAAACTGCCTTTTCTTACATTCTTAATAACCCACTCTAGTGTTTGGCCACAGCTACTCCGATATTTGGTCTTCTTTCGTGCGTTGGGACTATTGTTCTATTGTATAATTCAACCAATAAAGTCACTCTTATTTAATGCTAGAACAATCGACACTTAAACTAAAAACAATCGGAAATTTTCGCTGCTTGTGAGGAGCAACAAGGACTCACTTCACACGGCTTGGTTCAAATACCAGATCCACGAACAGCAACTCACCGAAACTGGATCATTTACCCGGAATTCAGCGCTATTTTAAGTAAACCTAGAAGTCGTGCCGCGAATTCAACGGTTTTGCTGTTCTGTTTATATTCTGTATTGGTTTAATCGTATTACATGGAGTTTTGAGAAACACTTTCCTTGAGGATCGTCTGCACGGAAACACAGACCTTACGAAGCAGTTTTTGTGTTTGGTTTGATATGGAGAATTGTACTCGAAGCACTCATACCTATGGATATTATTTGAGAAGAGTTTTGCGTGGATAAAAGAGATTTAAGGAGCATTTTGCCCGAAAGGGACAATGTGCTCGTGTTTTCGTACTTTTGAGTTGACCGTATAATACACGAATATTAGAGTAGCAGGTCAGACTGGAAGGAGAAAAGGCTATTAAAAGCTTGTTGTCCCGAGAGATCCAAAATATGCCGGAGTTTTTAGGTAAGTTAACTCTATTTTACGAAAGTCACTTTATATTATATGAAATGAGGAGAATAACAGAGGATCCCGAGGATTGACTAACGTGTTAGGAGATTAGTTTTAGAGAGGGAGTGATTGGAGTATTCTATCTGATCTTAGTTACGTTGACAGCAAGCGTGGGTTCAATCACATAGCGTTGTACAGCTTTCCTTAATGGCTCGACCTGATATGGAGAACAGTCTTAAAATTCATTCCTACCAGTTACTATTACTAGGAAATGGTTATCTGCTTTAATACCCTTTATGCAGTTTTGCCACAGGATTGGGAATTGTAGCCTGCCGGGAATATAGCCATTGCGGTTTACAACTACAGATTCTTGTGTGACAAGAGAAGTAAAATCATAGATGCTTACACTTTCTTAGCAGGGAAGTCGATATTGCCAAATGAAATAGGGAAAAATTGATAAAGTTTTAATGGTGGCCAATAAGATCAATTAAGGACGATAATTTACAGTTTTACATAAGATTGGTTAGGGTTTTACACGGTCTCGGATGATTAATATTCTGACATGTTGATGCAATCATTGTAGATAGTCAATGGAGGGTAGTATTACATTATTCAAAGATTTTGTATTTACATCCCAAACTTTACCCATTGAACAAGCCTTGTGAAGAAATGCATATCAGTTTTCAAATGGAAAAGCTATAAAGCTATAAAGACTTATTTCAATAGGGTTTCAGTATCGAAAATTGTGTTCTCGACAATGAAGAGTTTGAAGTATGGTTCGAAAAGTTCTTTGGTTATTTAGAGCTTGTAGTGGTATTAACAGTTATCACTGTAAACACAGGAAAGAGTGCTTCTACGTAGTTATCGAGATCACCTTATTGAAAAAAGAGCACTTGTAAGGGATCTACGATGCTGAATTGATTTAACGGTTGACATGGAGTATCACCCCAGCTGAGTCAGTGCTCCGAACTTTCTGAATAAAATTGAAGCATAGACAATAATGGGCTGGTATGTTTTTAGAATTTCATAGTTAGGGGTCATCTGAGATGGATTGCCTATGCTATGAACAAACAAAACATTGAAGAGTAGAAGTATTTGCAGAACACGAGGTTGTGGCAGGCCACCCAATTTTTCTTCATTGTCATCAAAGTTACGCATTAACAACGCAACGACTTCGACTATTACACAGCCTTGTGTATTAAAAAAGCTTGTGGCTTAGACAGCATCATAACCAATTGGTCTGTCTTCTTCCACTGTATTCCGATTAGTTGATAAGGGAGACCCTCTGGAGACACTAAGGCGCTTTAGTTGTTGCTTGAACTGTGACCTTGGTCGAGGTCAGCAGATTCTGTCGCCATTTCCTGGGTTTCAAAATGTTTCGAATCAGGAACGACGAAACACTCAGCTTGTATGAAGGGCATGCAAAACCAGCCAGGGAAGTTTTGGGGTTGTAGGTCGTGGTTTGGTGTATGTTTGCAATGTGTTCCCTTCCATTTCTTCAAGAAAAGCACATAAATTTACAACATCATGTATGTCAGCACAACGTCATCACATTGTGTTAACGAGACAATAGTTGCAGTTGTTTTTCCGAAAAACCCACATGCAGTTACAGCTCTTCGGTGCCAGGTTTAGTTGTGTACAAGCCGTGACAGTTACAGAAGACCCTCGGCAACCAAGCGTACCCGGCTGATGTTCATAGCTTTGAAGATAAAAATCTGTTCTAGCAACTTGAAACCAACCTCTACCTTCCATGGTTTTCTTGATAGGCATTGTATTGGGGCTTTTCCGAGTCAAAGTCTGGAGCTATAGTGTTTTATTTTATTAAAGTACCATGCAGTCCTTTGCTATGCGCAATTAGTTTGCGTCGGATTTTAGCACCCGATTTATATTTACACCCCACCCCAATGGGCAACTCGAACTTATCTTCAAGGGAGGTTTAGTGTTAGTGATATTACATTCAAAAGATGCACGAAAGGGTTCCTCGTTTGTTCTTCTTTGAAATGGATCAATCGTGCTGACAGATTCTAACAAGACATTAGTAAGCGTGGGCAGATTTCAACATCTACTTGAAGTGTAAAACTGATGAAGTTTACAAACGCGTACAGGTCAGATCAAAAGTGTATGCAAATTGAATGTTCTTCAGATACTGGAAGATCGTCATTGATAGATGGAGTGCTTTTTATTAAATTCCTTGGACCCAAGCTTTCCCAGCGGTCTTGCGCCCATTTGGATCAGACTTTACAAAGCTAGATGCCGTATTTGTGACGAAAGTTATTTTGTTTAAGTTATCTTTTGGTGATTACTAATGAATAACAACTTTGAATTGATACTAGAGAAACAACTCGGTCACCACCAGGATTCGATCACGCATTTGCCGCGTGCCAGCTAGGTGACCCTGTTGATAACATGATCTATTTATCCAGTCATATAATAACAACTTCATGACAACTCATTACCTTAACAAAATGGTAATGAGCCCAGATCAGGTAACTTGAAACAGCTGGATGACGACATTTTAAACTATTTTGATTACCGGCATCGATGACTTCATTTGGCTATAATGCATCCCTCCGATCAATTAACTCGACTATCTTAGTCACATTTCTAGTTTCCTTGATCAGCCATCTTTCGTCTACTTACTCTGCTGTTCGATTTTCACCTGATAACACAAAGAATCCTATATCAGGCAATGAAGCAAGAAACAACTGGACTTATGCCAGCAATGTATTGTTTTTATGTGCCATTCATTGTATATCTTCATAACCATGCTAGAAAATGATCAGGCAATACTGCTTTAGTGTCATTTTGAAGAGCTCGGAAGTGATCCGTGACGAAATTTATCTTTTAATTCGGGTTGACTTTCCTAATAGCAACCCAATAGCTTATTCAACTCTGAGGCCCATCTTTTGAGTTCTGCTATTCATGGCTTTGCACTTATTTACATTTTTACAAAGAAAACTTGGAAATGCTTAGCTTGAGGGTGCCTACGGTGGGAATATGTAGCTTAGGCAATTGACTCTTAATCAGTCTGCTTATAACTGCACAACCAATGTTTGCGTTTTGCAAACACATATCGAGTTGATTATGACAGGAAGGTTTAACAGGAACAACAACATGTTATTGTCAATAATCAGAACAGAAACGACTGGCGTTGTTGATCATCACGTGTTTTTCCACTTTGAAGAATAAAGCCTAACCATATTTAGCTCAGGGTTCCTTGTGCAATGGAAGTACAATCTTAATTAATGTTTTCAATTTAACCAGGCAAATATACAACCCAATGAAACCTGTAATTGTCTGTTTATCAGAGATTTATATGTGTAAAAAGTTTTATGGAATTGGTATGGAAAGGAGAGGGTGGTCAATAAATGGAAAGATTGGTTTTACTCTGGTTTACCTCTTACGAAATTATAAGGTTTTGTACACAACTTGTTTGTAAACAGAAGTGGACTAAGATGAGATGTATAATTGATGCACTGTATTTTCTGGGAAATGGCAAAGCCGCTTTGAATTTGTTGTATGCAGATTGTTAGAAGACTTCTTAGCAGCAGTGATTGAGAATACTTCAAAGATGGTACTGATATAAAATTGTAGTGCACAGGGAGGTGTTTTAAAACTTAAAATATTTGCACCAGTATTTCCATTGCAACAATTGCATCCCTTGGCTTACTACCACCAATGCTGTTGCTATATATGAAAAGATACACATTGATGAGCCCATGGACTGCAACTACACAGTGAAGTCTATGATCTTCTTGCTGTGGTAACTGGGGAAAGTAATCGTAGTTTGGATAGATGTGGTTGCTCCAGGGCAGTTTCTCTAGGCATTTCCAAGGCTTTTGATAAGGTTTGGCATGCTGGTGTTTCACATGAACTTAGAGCTTATGGCATTGGTGGTGACATTTTCCAGATCATTTTGTTATTTGTAAGTGATCAAAATATCAAATTAGTTTTTGATGTTTAGTCATATGATTGATTCTCTGTAAATGCTGGAGTCCCCCAAAGTTCTCTTTTGGGCCCCACACCTTTTCATATTTTTATTAATGACCTATCAGATTCTGTGCTGTGTCAGCTTGCTATTTATGCCAATGATACTACTTTATATCCTAGTTGTAGTAGAGCATCACAAGTGTCATCCCAGGAAAGAATGACTTCAGAACTTAAATCTAACTTAAACACTGTTGTAGCGTGGGGTAGAAGGTGGCAAGTGACTTTTAATGGTAGAAAGACTCAACTAGTATATTTTGACAGATCTCAGGTGCCTTTAAAGGTGCCTCTTAGCATGGGAGGATTTGTTATTGAGCAAGTATCATCATTGAAGCTCCTTGGCATTTCTTTTACTTCAAGGCTAGAATGGGGGTCTGTCTCAAGAAAAGTTGGGGCTCTTTCTTAATCTATGATTTTTCTGTCACCTGAGGTTGTGTTATATCTTTTAAGGCCTTGCATTAAGTATTGTTGTCATCTTTGGGCTGATGTACCAAATTGTTCTTGTGAATCTCTCTTGTGATTGGCCAAGAACTGGCCTGGAAACTTCAACCTCTGTCTAATCACACCTTATTGTACTAGAGGGTTCTTCAAGTGTAGAAACTAGACACTTTGTTGCAAAGAAATGTACATATATTGCAAATAGTAAAGGATACGGACAGCAGTTGATAAAGTATTGTTAAAAAATGCCATAAGTACAATTTTTGGAAAATTTTAGGTCACATATATCTGACTTACTTATTCCTTGTTTCTTTCCTTTTGTTTCCCACTGACATGTCCCAACTCATTGCCTGTAGTAGGTTTGTCTATATGTCAACCTATATTATACAGGAACTTAAAGTTCAACCATGGTAAAATGCACATGTGAAATGATGGAGCAAACAGTCTTAGGAGTAGTAGCCTTAACTCTTTACAAATGTCTAATTCAAAATAAATATCTTTGTCATAGTTACACATTGGTGCTACTGAATGGCTTTTGGTATCTGATAACTTCAAGTTATTTGAAACCAAATCTGCTTTGAAGTTTGGGCTTATATTTTGTATAAAATAGCTAATTTGTGGTTCACAATTTCTAGATATTCCCATAAAGTTAGCAGAAAAGTGTGTGGGTTTTTGTAACATCTTATTCTGAAAGTTTTTTTAGACAGAAGGTGTTGAAATTTTTCAGAATACGATAGGATAAGACAGGATAGCCTCAAGTGAAGTTCTTTGCATCAGACCCACGTGAAGTACATATTTTTGTACCACTGTCAATAGCATAACAATTTTGATAACTGAGAGGCCCCAGCTCAATGTGTTAGTTTACGTCCATGGATGGCATTTAACCAAAAGACCCATCTTGTAAGAATTTGTAAGTAGTACAAAACATATCTGACACATTAATATTAAGATATATTTGCACTACAGTAGCTCTGATCTAGTGGATAAGTTCGTAACCTTCAGGCCTAGAGGGTCAGGGTTGGATTTTCAAGAAACAGTCATTGCTGATATTTGACAATCTTGTCTGCTGTTTGCTCTAGTAACAATTCTTGTGTATATGGGCATCATCCTAGTCTTATCCAAGGGGAGTAAATGGCATTAAAATATCATTGCAGGGCAGCAAAAATGTTTATAATCTCTGTTTAGATGTTCTGAGCATTGCAGTCTCCAATGTGTCCAGTGCTGTAGTTTTTGACTGCAGACTTCACACTGCATTTGTTTCCAAAAGCTATGCACTTAGAAACATTGATATTTTGAGCTTCTGGAGAGCATGAATGGACAATAGGAATCCAGTAGATTTTTAGTATGAATAACTGTGGTTTATTTTTAGCTGTTTGTACATGGATCTTTCCTCTATGTACAATGTCTAAATTAGCAACACAAGTTGTACTATCGTGTAGGCCACAACATAGACTTTGAGTTATTTTCAGGACAGAAAACATGACCAAAATACTGTGGTTTAGCAAGGTCTGAGAAAATAATTTCTAGAAGCTAGTAGTTGGAATATACGAAGGGCATTAGAAGAATATTCTATGAACTGGAAGAAGCTTTAGATGTGGCAACCAAAAGGCAAACATTATCAGAAAAAGTGATACTTCTGCCATACATCATATGTCACTGATGTTTTATATCTGATGTGATGGATTGATCTTATTTACGTTGGTAATATGTACTCCTTAAAGTTTGGTTTGTTGGGAAATATTGATAAAAATGCAAATATATCCAGTAACCAAATGGCATCTGAAACTATGATTTTATATAAACTTAGGCATAATCATCAAAACATATATATAAAATTTATTTATTGTATTTATTCTATGTCATTGCATTTACTTTTATAGTATCAGTGTCATATTGTTGGACAATATAACTGTCATTTTGTGTATCTCCTTGTCCTGAAAGGCTAGTGGAACTGTCTTCGTGTACTCTACTGTATATTCTTTTAAACAACCATCCTACAGCTGGTTAGTGTAGATCCCTTAGGGGAGGCCCATTTTTACTGGCAGACTGTTACTTAACTGTCATGCCCATGGTGTAACTTTTTATGCTGATACTCTGTCGTTTTGAATGTTGCTTAGCCAGCTTCTTCTGCCATGCATATACAGAGTACTTTCATTTTGTACAAAATTATGATGTTTCCTCAAAGTTAATGTGCTGTAGCATATGTAATAGAGCTCAGTTTTGCTACATATATGTGTATATATGTAAAGCTCTGTGTAAATATTGAGCACCTTTTGTGATCTGGATTTCACAAAACCTGTATTCATGTACATATTTATGCTATAAACATTAAATAGCTTCCATACATTACATAAGCAGTGGTAGAAAGGGAAAGTGAGCTACCACAGTTACCTAAGTTTCACTTCCTATCTGCTGATGTTTGTCAATCTGAAAAAAATTCTTCAATTACACCTGCTTATTCAATAAGTTACTTTTGTTAGTCTTTATAACTGTATACTTTTCCATAATGCACAAGTTACATTCACACAGGTTTTCTTCCATTGTACAGAAGGCCAGGAAGTGAGATAGGGAATTTGTAATAAATAGAATAGAATCAAACTTAGAGAATACCATGAATCTGGTACATTGTACAGTAGATGACATTACATTTTCAAGTTGCTTGAACCCATGAAAGCTGTACTATTTTGGCTTGTGAAAAGTGTAGGCATATAGTCTTCTGTAGGTACCATGCCATGCCCGTAGCTTCTCTGGTCATGGGCTTGTATCTTATAACAGTGTCAAAACAGGCCAGCATTCTCCCCAGTAGTCTCATTGGGTTTTTTAATGAGTTTAGTGGTCCAGAGATAGCTTTAGTAGGTGCATCATTTCAGCTGGAGTTTGGGGCACTAAGAACTACCCATTGGGTCTAAGGGGGGCCAAGCCTCACTATTTTCCCCTTTTTACAGTCTTAAAATAATGATTTTTATGGCAAAAATGTAGATAGTATTTTGTTACATTTTGATGAAGATCAGCACAAGTAAGCCCCCGGTTCAAGAGATACCTTGCAAAACCAGAAACCAATTAACTAGGCCTACTGTATACAGTAATTATGAAATCATGTGCCCAGCCCTGGTAAATTCAAGTCAACATTCAGCACTGCAGCCTAAAAGCCTACCTGAGACATCGCAAAGATGGCAATTTCATGTCTACCTCAGACAGGCCCCACATCAGCTCTCGGTATTGCCAACCTTAAATACTGACCTTCAAGGTGACAGCTTGAAGTTTTCCCATGGCTATTTGAACATTGGGAGAACTAAGGTGAGAATAACATGTACACGTACTTGCCCCCATGAAAATGGGTTGAGCTATCCGCCCACAAATATTTGGTGGAAACTATCCAATCGTTATTGCATCGTTGCCACAGATTACAAATAAATGGTAACAAAAAATGTTTCCCCAAAGGACGAAAATTGGATTTGACGAAAAGTAGAGACTTGTACATCTCCAGCACTGTGGTGGGGTCCTTTATTGTACCCCCACCAGCAGATCACTCTCATCTGTTGAACAACAATTATTCACCTAGATATCCACACTTTACGTAAATTGGCTCTAGTGTATGCTGTTCTTGAAATAAGAGGGACCAATTTACCCACCTCAAGATGGAAGGGGAGTGGTTTTGCTGACCTAAATTAACCTCTAAGGAAGAAACTGTTAGAAACAATAGAAATAGAAAAAAGGTCACGCAGAGATTCAGTATACCAAGTGAACCTTGACCTGATGAGGGGAAGGGGAACCAACTCAGCTTAATCAGAGGAACACCTACCAAAGAAGTACCTGTAGAAAAGACTCAACATCTATATGGTGAGGCAGAGGTTGAAGTTAGTGGGCCAGTTCCTGCCCAGCTGCATGAGAAATTCGTTTTTGGAGCCAGTCAAATATGTTGAGATAGCACTTTGGTGCACCAGCCCAAAGATGACAACAATACTCCATGCCGTCCTGATTATAACCTTACAAAGACAGAACACAACGTCAGGTGACAGAATGATCATAGATCACAAAAGAGCCCCAACCTTCCTTGAGACAGACTTAGTTAGGTTAGTCAGGTAAGGCTCCCATTCTTGCCTTGAGGTAAAGAAATGCCATGGAGCTTCAACAACGACAACTTCTCAAGAACAAGGGCATCTATATTAAAAGGCACCTTTAAAGGGTCCTGAGATCTGTTCAAAGATAAAAGCTGAGTCTTTCTAGCATTGAAAGCCACTTGCCACCTTCTTCTCAACTCTACAACAGTGTTCAAGTCAGATTTACTGGGAGGACACTTGTGATGCCCTACTACAACTAGAATGTAAAGTAGTATCTGCTGTAGAATGAGTCAGCATTCTGGAAGATTCCAGATGTCATTGCATCAGCAATGAAAACGTTGATTAAGCTAAATATTAACTATGTAATATTCTAAATATAGTAAGTAAAATGTATATATATAATTGTAATTTTCAGAGATAGACCAGACAGAATATAGTACCAATAACGATATTGATGTGTCCTAAATCTCGGCAACCTTTGTTTGTTACTGGACTTACCTGCACTAGTAAGAGCGTTCTCCAGGAATATCACAGTACCATACAAAGGAAGAGTCTTTAGGATTCATGTTTAAATAAGAAACTTCATATATCAAATCGCCATTAGCAAGATATTAAGGGTGGCCAATAAGGGTACCAAAGCACACCCAACATTCTCTATTAATAGTATCCTATCAGACTGATCGTTTATCAGAAGTTTTCAATTATATGAAACATCATAATAATTAGCAGCAAGTTTGATAGTATCTCAACAATGGATGGTACGATACGAAGGAAGAGTCTTTAAGATTCATGTTTGAAAAAGCAACTTCATATATCAAATCGCCATCAGCAAGATATTAAGGGTGGTTGGCACTAGAAATGCACATTTTCTAAAGTAAAAACCAACACCTTAACACCACACTGAGTCTATTTCTTCAAGAAAATATTTTGTCAATGAACGCATGGTCTTGTCGAGGGATCAACTGACCTCTCTATAAAGAATTTTAGCATGTTTGGTTGTAATGATTAGATGGCAAATTCACTTTCTTCAATCAACAAATTATTCAACTCTGGTGAACATCTTGGTTATTCATTATTTAATTATGGTGGCTTGAAATGTGGAGGAAGGGACAAAGAGTGTTTGATAAAGAAACTTCAAATTCTTCGCTGCTAATACACCTGAGGTATGCTGCTACGTTATGGAGCCAAGCTAGACATATCTAAAATGGGAATCTTTCAGGCGGGGGAGAAACTTTTATTGTTGTTCCCCTGTGTGCATGTCGATGAATAAGGAACTAAATTACTATTAAGTTTGAAGAGATACTAGGGAAAAGTGAGAAGTGAAAAAGTGAAAATGACACCAACGGGATATATGTATACAATAATCCTGGTGGCAAAAAATTCTTTTTAATGCTCTTAGATTGCACTTTAAGCATGTACAGTATTATTTTGTAGTTTCAAGCCACAATAGCAATATCTGAACTGTTTTAATACCTTATCTTAATCATCAGAGTATACTAATAAAATAATCCAGCCAGTAACGGAGTAATGTAATAATTTTTCTTTTTGCACAAAATGCAATAAACACATAAAGTTACAGGTACCGTATACTATACATGTTGATAATCAATTGAAACTGTATTTAAAATCAGCAATTGTACTGAATTTATTTCAAAAATACAGTTTAAAATAATCATATGCACCTGAGCACTGAAGTACCACTGAGGCTAGACAGGTGGCTGGATTATGTGTAACTTAGTAATTTCTGAAATAGATTATATTCTATTGTTTGAACTAGGAAGTTGAAGGAGTTACATTTGTAGAAATTAGAAAATGGTTGGAGTAAGGATATTTACTGCAGTACAGACTTGGAGATTTTTTGGAGCGTACAAATCTGGGACTTTAACAGTAACATCAACAGCTTTAAATTGCCATGTTAAATTATTTGTAGGTGACAATTTTACTTTCACAGTAAAATAAAGTAAGCAACCAATCATTTAAGGACTACATCACTGCACTACCGCATATATATATATATATAAAGCCATTTTAAGTTGTTGTTTTTATGTAGTTTTCTTATGGCTTCTTATCTGTTGGAGTTTTAATAAATATATATATATATATAGATCTCATAAACATGAAGTGCTTGGGGCGCTGGCCCGGTTCGAACCCAGGATCTCCCACT
>JAAAKL020008438.1:0-15921 GCA_010016065.2 Carybdea cf. marsupialis auct. non (Linnaeus, 1758)
GAATTTTTAAGACTTTAGGATGGAATTCAGTTTCACTCGTAAGGTGTCACTTCCATGTGCCGGTGGTCATTCGTTTTTGCATGCAATTCATCATCTAACATATCTTTCTATTGAAATTGCTGACTGGCAGCGAGCCGGAAAATATATACACCAAAGACTACCTTGTGAAAAGAGACGAGCTCTGTTTGGGCGATCGGTCAAACTTCGTGAATGTAGAACGCAACATGGCGTCTAAACATTAGTTACCGTATTGGTTCATTTACGATCTCGTAGTTTAAGTCCTGATAAGCAGAGAGGAAATGTAGACTCCCAGAGCAAAAAAAAAAATATTGAGATGTTGGGCTTGGTTCGTTTGCACGTTTGAGGTCAGCTTAAGTGTATGCAAGAGGATAAACAGTACCCAAATTTGATATACGCTTCTGATAAAATAAAGACAACGGAACAAAGTGTATCTTTATGGTGATAGTGATCCTCTCTTGACCGAGGTTGCATAGCACGCAAGATTATGTAATTGGCAAATTTACGTTAGAGAAAAGGTTCCGTAACATCTTATGTTACGTAACAAGCAAGGTCATGCAACTGCATGTGGCTGTAGGTTTAATCATGGCTTTCTTATGTGGATACTTGTTGACGTTATTTTTAAATAATGACCCTCCTTTTCTATTCTTGCAACGGTGTGCTGATTCAGGAGGATTTCTTAACTAAAGTCTTTGGGTTGGGTTAATGGGATCGCAGGCAAGCACTGAAATGTATCGAGAAAAGCAGACGATTCTTAGCGGTGTGGACTTTTTAAACTTGTAAGCCTAGTGAGATAATATATACTAAAAGCTAAAGACAAGCAAGATGGTACACCAACGTATTTGTTTATTTTCCAGTCAAAAGCGTTATCTCACGATAGTTGAACACATGTTCAGTATTTTGCAAGTGTAAATCTTTTAACTGTAAGTTTAATTATAAGAAGTTGGCTTATACGTGCGGACTTTTAACCCCTTTTATTTTCCTCTATGCAAGGACTGCTGCAAGTCTTTGGGCATTGAAAGCAATTGAAGTACTTCGTTCTTGTGACGTTACTGGTGTTGGGGTCGTGGGAATTGGGGAAATAAGACGCCAACATTAACCTGCATCCTGAAATGTCTGTGGTTTTTGAAGAGAGCTAGCTACTCTCCCTAATTATAAACGTTACCTTGTATTTTTAACAGGCAGAGAAAGAGGAAGCAAACGACAAATCCTACGCCTGTTTGTCGGACTTTATTGCCCCAGAGAACACTGTCAGAGACTATATTGGGCTGTTTGTTGTGTCGTGTTTAGGTGCCGACGAATTGGCACAAAGGTAATCTATAACGTATTTGTACATAATTCAACGATGTGTTCGGCTGAAGAGTGTTACAATTTGATTTCATTGTGAAAATATACTAGAGATATAGCAAAGTATGTTATCAATGGGATTTCGAACCCGTTACGCATGCATTCGAGACGTACACTTTACCAGCTTAGCTAAGTTAACTTCGCTGATAATATCTTCCATTTCTCAAGTCGCCATATTAGGTCCCAGTACTCCACTGGTTGACATCGACACCCAGCTCTGCGCAGGTTTGTACGCAAGCTTCTCTGCGCTTTGTGACTTGGCTAAGGAAGGACTGCTAAGAATTTGATTTATGATAGTTTATCGAGCTTTTGTAAAGCTAATGAATGCGTAAATGATCAATTAGGGGCCTTATTCTATGAACTAGTCGTTGTCGCCTTTACTATCCACTTTTTAGGCGTTTATGTACAATACTTGCAGACGGCTGAGACATAGACAATATCACTGATCTCGAATAACCACTGGATCGAACTTCCCATTGTTTCCAACAGGGAAAAAGTGTGGTAACGAATACTAGTCCCCATAAGTTAAAATAGCCCTAGAAGGTCCGCCATGTTAGGTAACATTGTTTATGAGCTTTGTTGGGATGGGGGCTAAAATAGCGGCCATCGACTGACCTCGTATTGAGACGGAAGATGCTCCGTCCAGTGTTTTTAAGAGATAAGTGAACAATATGCCGTTCCCAGTGGTCGTTGCTGTTGTTTTTAAGCAAGCACTTTCTTTTCCTACGGCAGGAAACACCATGTTTGTAAGAGTCCAGACCTTTGACGGAGTGATATGTAGTTGGCGAAGACATGGGAGCCGGTCTTAAATTGGTTCTCCATAATGTACAAACATCACTGAGCAAGAATTTACTAGGAAACTCGGATTGAAGACCACAGACCACCTGCCTAAATCTCGATTCTTATACCTATTCTCAGTTTAAACCGAGTATTTTTTTCAAAGGAGGGCGGTCACTTGCGCTTAGTTCCCCCATTTAATTTCTGTAGTGTTATACTGAAGTGTACCACTTTATTGTTGTAATAAAATGGTGGTTATCACATGCCTAAACTTTATCCGCTTCCACTTTAGTTACAAAGAAAATCTCGACGACTATAATTCGATAATGGTGAAAGCTATAGCAGATAGGCTAGCCGAGGTAAGGCAAACATCAAAGATTTCGATGTTAACAATTCTGACTTATTGCTCTCAGTTAGCCCAATCTTTTCTTTTTAATCCATAATGCGCAAGTTTGAATCACAGCTTACGATATGCGGCAGGTTTTATTGACTGGAGCGACACTAAGTCAGAACGAGGATCTTCAGCTATCCTCATTGTCATCTGTTATCTTCTAATAGAAACCGTTCTCATTGTTGAGTACATGGTTTTGTAGTGATTGTCGATATGTGAAGCTTCTTAACATTTGCGTTTTGCTTGGGTGTGCATTTGCGACGTACATGTCCTTATGCAACATACTTAGGTATATTGAGTAATTTAATGGTTCTTTTTAAAACTTTGATAAAACGCGTTTTATTTGCATTGGTGAACCACGAAACATTAACTCGACAACGAGGTGGACACTTTTTATGTATGAATGAATACTAATTTTAAAAATAATCCTTGTTGTATCGGAACTCTTGTATTGTGAAGTTAATGACGAAAAAAGCGAATAGTTTAGGCAAGCACCTGTGGATGAATCGCTTTGAAATGTATGGTAAACAGAATTTGATATTTCTAAACAAATTTTATCTTTGTAAACAGTCATTGGAATGACCCTTTGATAAGGTTCTTGTACCAACGGTATGGTAGGCACTATATGATGTCAAGAGAATGCATAAGACGCTTGATTATCAAAATACACGCTTGTCTATACTGAAACTCAATTGTTATCGGGTGAATGACGCCACAAGTCACA
Organism: Carybdea cf. marsupialis auct. non (Linnaeus, 1758); assembly: GCA_010016065.2. Classification (NCBI taxonomy): domain Eukaryota; kingdom Metazoa; phylum Cnidaria; class Cubozoa; order Carybdeida; family Carybdeidae; genus Carybdea; species Carybdea cf. marsupialis auct. non (Linnaeus, 1758). Next base: position 3,258 of record JAAAKL020008438.1, read on the forward strand.
TTGAAAAAGATTTGACGCAGGCGTAATAGCTGATTTGTGTCAAAGAACGACGCTTTTCAATCTTGTTTTTCATTTTTATCTCAAATTCCAAAGCTATGTATTTTTGAAACTGAATTCTTGTCTTCGTATTTCCTATACTTTTCTTGTCCCTTCATTTCTTTTATTGTACTGCTAATAGACTAGAATACTCCCTGTACATATAATACGAGTCTCACATATCATATAACAAACACGATCTCGAAACTCCCTAGCTCTGTCCAGCATCACATTTAGGAGTATTTTTGACAGCTTTGTGGACTATGGTTCATTTTAGGCATTTGCAGAGGAAATGCACGAAAGAGTACGAAAAGATTTGTGGGGATATGCATCAGAAGAGAGGCTCATCCAACAGGACCTTCTTAAAGTCAAGTACGAGGTAATAAACTAAAAATGTGAACTCTTTTTAGTATGCATTTTCGTGTTATGACAGGAAGAAGCAAATTTTGCTGTGGAATATAATTTCTTCGTATCTTATTAATTTCATCAGTTTCTCAAGGTGTCTCAAATCTTCCCCTATGACGCAGGCAGCGCCATACTGGTAGTAACGTGGTCTTAATGAACTGATACGTGTACAATCCATTGTTCGTCACTTGCAGTTTTTTAAAAGCTTTTATTGAAGATAAGGTGATATTGTACGCGCAAGCACGGCACACGCACACAAATACACACACACAAATGCACGCACACACGCACAAATCCACGCGCGCACACAAATGCACGCGCACACGCACAAATACACGCACAAAAACACGCACATGCAGACAAATACACACTCGCAGACAAATACACACACATGCACACACGCACACAAATGCATACACACGCACACAAATGCACACACACAAATACACGAACACAAATACCCACACACGCACACAAATACCCACACACCCACACAAATACCCGCACAAAGATATACACATACACACACACAAATACACACACACGCACACATACACACGCACACAATCACACAAATACATACACACGCACACAAATACACGCACACACACCCACAGGAATACACATACACAGAGGAAATAATATTCCGCTCCTTGAAGGCACATATTTTGTAGATGTCCATGAGGCAACACAGATGCATTTCTCATCTGTCAACCAAAATAATCAAGTTAACCGATACTCACATGGAACCATATATGGTTTACTGAGTAACTAAGACAGCAAAATATTCGAGTCACTGTGGAATTTGTTTTCGTATTAGCCGATGTATGTGTATTTATTTCATTCGCAATAACCACTATTATTACAATTTTAACACTACGTCGTTCCCTTTTAGTAATGTAGGGAATTTTTTTTTTATTACAGGTTCTTTAGGGATCATAGACTTTGATACTGCCTTACTTGTTCAGTCCGCATAGTTGTTCTCGTTTTGAAATTTACGAACTGCAATAAAAGGCTCTCTGTGTTCTTTTCCATTAAGGGAATTCGTCCGGCGCCTGGCTATCCTTCTCAGCCCGATCATTTAGAGAAACGCACAATGTGGAAACTGCTAAAGACAGACCTGGAAATTGGGGTTACTCTAACCGAGTCCTTGGCAATGAACCCTGCTGCTTCTGTCTCAGGTCTTTACTTTGCTCATCCTAAGTCATTTTATTTCGCCACAGGAAAAATGTGTAAAGATCAGGTGAGTACTGGGGTGGCTTATTGCACTATATCTCATTATCTTTTGCTTTGTAGGTAACGTGACTTTGTAATTCAACTGGAAGAAGCGAGTAAATGAATAAATACATGGCACTGCGACAGAGCAACAATTCTCTGGTACTTCCCTTGCCACCGGAGTTCCTATAACAATTTTGCGGTAGAAGTTCGAATAGCAAACAAATAATAAACAAAAAACATTCAAAAAATTTACTTACAAAAGAAACTTTCCTGCAAGTTGCCTGACTTGGGCAGTTTATTAGGAAAATATTTAAAAGTTTCGTTATGAGATGTTCAAGGTACAGCGACGACATAGCGACGGTATAATTACAATTATAGTGTATGGTAGGATTGTAAATTGATAATCCTCTCTACTAGATAGATAGAATCCTTTGAGTATAACGTAAGTCCTACGAGGTGCAAAATCTACATTGCTTGTGATCTACACCTTGATTATTGATGGTAGTAATAAAAATAGGAACATTTACTATACTGCTATTTTCATTTGGAATCCCATATGGGAAATGAAGGGTTCTTGCTCTCGTTGAGACTCAAGACCACTCTCCCACTTCTTGCTTTATTTATGCCATGTATTGAATCCTCTCGAATGTCTTTGAGTGGAAGACCTATGTGCTTCTGTTTCATTGCCGCAAAACGGTATTTCACTGCCTTGTAGCGGAGCAATACACTGCCCACTCGTCTAAAATGTGTTTTGAGTGGAACTAGGTTTTTGTATAAATTATGTAGTTCTGTTTTTGTATACATTAGTCTTTTGTATACATTTTCTTAATTCTTTGACTTGCTTTTGTACTTGCAAAAGATCATACGCCGCTGAACAATGAGGCTTTCAGATATCAAATATAACTAGTTAGAGTGTATTGAATTTTCAGAATTTTCCTCTTACAATGCCTCCAAACTCTGGTTGAAGCCAGTTGGAAAGGCTTTCTTTGCTTTTCATTACGGCCAGTGGTAGATCAAGACCTACTTAGGCGCAGGGCCGACTAGCACCACTAAATCTATCTTATGGATTAAATAAGTCCCAAATTTGCATTTCCCCTAATACCGGGTGCTTTACTTTCAAAAAGGGTCGTGTGTGCAGGTCAATGGTTAAGATATAGTTATAGAGGCGCTCTAAAAATCGTTGGAGGAGTTGTTGATTAAACAGGACAATAGATTCACAGATCTGCTGAAACACAAGGATTCTGATATACGTATTTTTATGGTGTGGTCCTACCATCAGTAGACACTGTTGCTTACAAAATTCCGTTTAGAGATCACATCAGATATAAGGCATTTCTTGTTACACTTTTTTAAAATTTCCCTTCTCCTAGATCCTAGACTACGCATCTCGAAAAGGTGAACAAGTGGAAGAAATAGAACGGTGGTTATCTCCTGTCCTTTCATATGATATCAATACATGAGCAGCGTTGGAATATAATCTTTTTCTGATGGCACCACTTGCTATAGATTAGGCAAGTATCCATACCAAGGCTATATTGTCTGTGCTTTTGTACAGGTTTCGAGGAACGTCTTCAAGCACAGACTTCTTGATAGTTTATCTATATCATACTAAATTAAAGAGAAGTTAAGATGACAAGTGGAAAAATAGGACAGTACGACGGAAGTATGAAACAACAGTGTAAAGAGTATATCGCTCGTCATCGGGTGTCTTCCCTCCTCCTGGCAATCGAAACTGAAGTAACAGTTTTATTAGTTTGTATTTCAACAAATGGGAACGGGCTTTCTTGCGTGTACAGTTAGTTTTTAAAGACTTCTTAAGAAAAGTAGAATGGTGCCAAGAGCAACAATTCACGCTCATGGTTAATTGAAATGGCTGCACGCTGGAACCGAACTTATGGTATAACGACTTAAAGCATATAAATGGAACATAATGAAAAATGAAAGCTTTGAGTATTTGACATAGTGAATCGTTTGTTAGACATCGTCGTTGTTGACTAATGAACTGCGGTCTCCCAGAATGGACACAATTTTATGGTCATCATAACGTAGCACCGTGGCGTCCGCTTAGAAAGGAAACAATGAAACCAGTTACATACCCTTTGCCTCGAGCTATTCCAAGGAATATTTTCAAAACTATTTAAATGACGCCATATATTATCAGAAATCCATTTTGCAATGGACTCGTTATGACAACCAAGCCCTTATTCATTCACATGCTACTTCGACTCAATTGATACCAAACACCTTCTGGGGCAGAGAAAAGGGACACATTTTTTTCAGTTTATCAGAGACGGTCAATGCTGTTGGCTATGTACCCCGATAATTTGTACGCATTTTGTCAACGTATGTATTAGTTTTATTCTCTGTAGTGAAGCGGTCAAACGCACGCGAATTATCAAAAACACGGAACTGTACGCTAAATTAATGTATGCAGCTGGCTGAAATATCCCGTGCAATATTCCGTACTGGTAGCCTTTTTTTTGTGGTCTTCAGTTTTTTGAGATATGCCTTCTTTTGAAATCGTTTTGGGGCGACATAAATGGTTGTAAGGCGACAATAACCCTCTTCAGCCTAGGATGAAGCTTTAGACTCGCCTGAGCTCTTATTGATTTGATTTTGGGGGTTTTTGTGGCTTACTCGATTTCGAGCATAACCTATTGCCCAGCCAGTGTGAGCGATGTCCTGAGGAGAGAGCACGTTTACAGGGGTGATCTCCCGTTGCCTGCCCCAACCGATAGTGTTTATATCGGGGCTAGGCGGGATTCGAACCCACAACCTCTGGCATGTGAGTCCACGGTGGCTCACTGGTCGAAGCAATTTCTAACTTGATTGAGATTTCCAATTTACATATCGAAGTACCCTATCATTTTAACAGCTTCGAGTGGCTTTTGATTCGAGAACGAGGTAGCGCAATATGTTCCCTTTCACTGCAAATTTTATAAACAATGCTACGTAACATGGCGGACCTTCCCGCGCAATTTTTACTTTTGGGAGTTTGAATTCTTGACCACGCTTTTTCGCTGTTGGAAACAATTCGAAGCTTGACCCAGTCTTTTAGAGTCAGTGGTCGATATGCGTATCAGATTTGAAGTGGAAATTCACCTTTAGTGTTTCTTCAAATTAGCTTTGTTTTCGGGTCTGCTGCCCTTCTTGAGACTAGAGGTTCTAGAGTCTGTCATTTTATCATCGTCCGCTTTGAAGCTACCTTTAAAGATTACACACGCTTTTATTCGTTATCTGTAAATTTTCGTTTCGTGTGTTTTCTGACTAAATATGCCCGACAAGGAAAAGTTAAGTCAACCGAAGTGGAGAGCATCGAAGCACTTTCGTTAAGATTATCACATATAAAAGTAGCTAAGTTATTAAGAAAATTTGTTTACTTATGAAAGAAAAAAACTTCCAAGACAGCCTAAAATTAAAGTTCGTTGTTGGTAAAGTACTTCCACCCTGCTCAAAGACTACGTTTTGGTTGTAAGACGGTTATTAATCCTGACAATTTCCATCGACCATCTGCCAAGAACATTCGATTTGATTACATTTCTTCAATACACAGCTGACAAGTAATCGAGGATCAGCAGGTAGGGTACCGTAGTAGCCTATGTCATTTTGCAATTACAACCACTAACAAAAACCTTAGCCAATCACAATATTCATTTGACGATAGAAATCATAACTAACTTTTGCTGTGCGCCTTTGCGTTTAACTTTCAGCGTTCCAGTGTAAACATTAAATGCGATTCTTGAAGTAGAGTATTCCTTAGTGCTATCCTCGGTGAAGTGTTAACTAACTTGTGTGCAACTTTAGTAACTGGACAAGCTTATGGTCTACCTACGATTGTAAGAGTACTGCTTATTGCTAAATATCAGAGAGCCAACATGCTCAACGTCTATGGCAAGCTTTAGAGGGAGATTGATACATGATATGACCTCGTGTAAGTATTTACGCTTTTCTGTAGTAGAAATGGGATCCCAATACTTTTGAAACCGATTTTTTTGTTTATATCATGAAGTTAAAAACTTTGAACGTTAAGTATGACTACATACACAAAGAAACCGTTGTGCACAAGAACGTAAGTGTTCGATTTAAATTGACAAAACATAGTAAAACTAGAGATGAGAATCTCGTCTTGGTTTTTGGCGAGCAATCACACAGCAGTCCTTCATGTATTGTTTATTAAAGCAATGTTACATCAAATTTGGATTGTATTTTCTGGCTGTCGGAAAGTTATTTATTTTCTCCAACATTCAATTATCTAACCTGAATTTTCGTTAGGGTAGTTCATGTGGACGTAAGAAGGGTCCTCATTTTACTAAGACAGTCTGCCAACTTCGCCATTCCTGTTCTCAGTAGACGTCTTGGGCTTCATGAGAATTCGGGTACGGCATTTTACAACCCCAAATTTTGTAGAAAAATCATGTCAGTTGCTATTTAGAAAACAATAAGATACTTTTAAATATAGTAGACATTTTTTGACTGAAGCTTTTCGTGGGCTCTCTTCAGAGTCATACACACCACTGTGTATATACAAAATTCTCACGGTATTTATGGAGTAGAGACAAAGGTAATGCGGACGTAAGGGAGCTCACAGATGTGTATGACTCTGTAGAGAGTCCACTACAACCTACCCACACACAAACACACTCTACAGCTGTGAGTATGCGTATGAGATTACTTAGCATGCTGTTAAAAGAGTGATAGATCCTATGAATGTGTGTAGGTATCGTTTTGAACTATGGGCAAAATTTTTTTTGGAGGTAAGTAATTTTATGTTATCGATTTCGCCTTATTGCTATTTTGACAACACATCGTTTTGTATATTACTATTGAAGTTACTGTCAGTAGCATTTTCAGTAGCTTCTACACTAGCAAATTTATTAAAGCCGTAAGAGTTGAGGACGCAAAGAAATTATAGGGTGTGGGGACTAGGCAGTGCGTGCTAGGGAGGTTCTATCGGAGCTTCTAGGGGTGTCATAGCAATATTCACCACGTGGTCTTCGCTATCCCTCGAGTACCTATCTGACATCATTACTTAAATTAGCAGAATTCATCAAGGTCGATATTCAACTGAAACCAGTGGCATACGTGGAAATGCCCGATGCGTTGGGGCACGAGAAGAGTGGAAGGTCTAACATCCTTTTGGGGGTTATTTGTTTTTTCGGGACGTCGGTTTCTGTAACCACCAATACCTACAGCACTCTCGAGCTGTTTTTATGGGTTTTCGTCGTACAGAAATTGTTATCAGGTTGGAATAAAAGATTGTAAGCACTGGTAAGAAATGTAGACTCGAAGGCTTAAACAGTTGCGATGACACAATAAGGTTTGCTTTGGGATAAATGCAGTACAAGAAGATATTTCAGCTTTTTTTTTGGAGCGCAGAAAAAGACTACGACTCAAGACATGATAAATATCTACAATCAATGGCGTCAAGTGAATCGACAAGCGTCAGAAGATTTAACAAGAAGATTTGATGGATACAAAGACGCTAATTTATCTTCACGGAAAATAATTGGACAAAACAACACCAATGTGGCAGTCTGGTTCTGATTGGCTATTTTGAAGTTGGGTATAAATTTCAATTCCCTTTTCGATTAATATTCTAACAATTTTATACTCTGAGGAATGTCAGACGAAGAAAACTTGTAAGTACAAAATGAATTCGCTATTTCGTGCAGTATATTTTTCTGTACCTGCAACAAACGTCTAATAAAGAACTATAATATATATTTGATAAAATTATAATCAAAAGACCTCAGTTGGTAGAGAACAAACCACAATGACGTTTTTTATTTCTTTAGTGTATTTGTAAAACATACTATTCCGAATACTCTATCCTCGGTAATTCATTGCTACATGCAATGGCATTTAGACAGGAATAGCAGCCTTTCCATTGTTACAAGGCGTAGGAGGATTGGAAGCTAATTAGGGGACCAGAGAAATAGTGTATTTTCCGCGCTGTTCACATAGCTTAGTTGGTAAAGCACACGACACGATCTCGTGGGTCGTGGGCTTATATCCCGGCGACGACACACTTTTTATATCTCTAGTATTTGTTTCATCATGATCATCATCATTGTTTGCTATCACGAAACTATCCACCTAGCACCGTCATGAGACTTGCCCATCGACTATTGGTTGTTGCCGTGGTATCTCAGTGAGCAATTTCTTGGACACGTGATCTCTCAAGGTAACACCCAGTATAGGGCGCAAGCAACTATCTTAAAACCGTTTTTTCAAAATCGTAGACGACGCAGAGTACGGCAATTGCGAGACTAAAATGTGCGTGCGTTTACGCAATCTTTAATGGGGCTTAGTCAGTTCTAATTCGATTATTATGAAACTATCAAAATTTACACTTAGTCAGAGATTTGGGCCATTTATGCATTGTGGGAATTGTGAACTCTTTTCTACTTATCAATTTAAGGCTCAAAGCTGGCTTAACCTGTTCACACGGTTTTATAATGTCTATTATCAGATTTTTTTACTGAATTGAATTTAATTCTTAGAAATCCTAGATCTAAAATATTTTCTAACATATTCGATCAATTCTTAAATACAGCACCAGTAGTAAGTAACGGCTGGCGTTATGGGTGAAGTTGAACAAGGGGGTATCTTATGGATTAGATAACGTAAGGGGGCCCTGGTCAATGACGTATTGTAGTTATAGTTTAATAGATAATACCTGCTTCTTTCCTGATATCTCCCTTGTAAATTGGAGCTAATTTAATGTCTTTACAGCCTGGCGGTAGCCTACTTTTTTTAAGGGACTCCTTGCAGATTACACTGAGTGCTATTGCTTTAACTATCTCATTGGTAACGGCTGACTTGTTTGGCCTCAGCTCCAAGAATTTCTTCTTCACTCGGTCTGTGTCGTCTTCCCTCGCAAATATAATTTTTAAGAATTTGTTCCATAGGTCTGCTTTTTACTGGTCTGCTTGGTTCATGATTCCATCCTCTCTGTCCAGGCTGCTAACTCCTGCTCTCGAGTTCAACTTACTGTCGATTATTTTTAGAAGTCTTTCGGGTTTTTCTTGATGTCCTTTCTCAAATCCTCGTCGAAATGTCTTCTAAATCTGTCTTTTTGTTTTCCTTAGCTTGTTTCTTTCTCTTGTGTATTCGGAGTAAATGTACTTCAATAGTTGGCAAGGGCAATCGAAGATCAAAGGGTACGGCGGGAGATGTTGAAAGATGCCATTTTTCTGGTCACATAACGAGGAGCCTGTACAACTGCAGGTGACATAAATGTCATCAGTGGCTAGGCAAGCTACATCGCGGGGGTTATTTTAGCAGGTTTGCCACTTTTTACTTCCGAACTGGCAAAATAAGCTTACATAAACAGATTTGCACAGTCTCATTTTCATGGGGTGGACAAAATAGTAGGGAATTGCCTTTCTAGATTTACAGTCAGGTACGAAATAGTTTGAATAGTTGTTTCAAAAACTGTATTTATTAAATTTTTCTCCCGTATTATTGACTTCTCATTCCCTTTAGTGTCAGGCAGAAGAGGAGCTCCTAGTGAGTGGATGTGTCGGAATGTCTGCAATGTTTTTCAAACCAAGAGGTGTGATAACGGTAGATGTGGGAAAATTCACTTTGATGTCCAAAAACGTTTTTAGAAAAGCAAATTGAGTAAAAGGTACGCATATGCAAGCTCTCGTATAAAATAGCAGCAAGATATTCTTGAACATGTGTTCAAAACCATTTAGGATGGGGTATCTGCCATGTTATCTATTCTTCGTCGTCTCCTTATTGGCCATCATGAGCTCTTGCATAACGGTGGAGTTCTACAATGTCATGGCTTTCGACATGCATATGTGGATATCTTAACGCTACATTTACAAAGTACAATAAAAGGATTTTGTTTCCCTTTGCTTAAACGCCATTTACTTCCTTTAATTTATCAAAATAAAAAGGAGACGATTTTACGCTACGATTAAATGTTTCAAATTGAAAAGATATAAAAGTTCATTGTCTTGTTAAAGCATTACTCACAACGTATGGTTGAAAGTGAGGTGTTTTACTTTCCATTTAAACTTGCACATTAAGCTCCACTATTCCTAAACAAGGCCTAAATATCACAATATCGTTTAACTGAATTTCATTGAACATACGAAGACTCCCCTTTGATACAAAACATATACAGTTCGTCCGTCCTTCTGACCACATTTCATTGAACAAAAAGCAAAGTTGTGATTGGACTGAAATTACAGGCCAACAAGATGTTGAAGCAGTTGCCAACTGTCAAACAGGATGTCAAAAAGGAAAAGGTAGCACTTACCTCAATAGTGTCGCCCTTAAACTCTTTGAAGTTGAGCATTTTCATCTGAAGTACCAACAAGCTCAAATTTCTTCGTCGCTCACAAAGTGCAGCTGATCCTTTGCCTCCATCTTTCTGCAGCACTTTATATTCATTTTGATCACTTGATCAAGATTGGCCAGAAATCAACATAAAACAATAGTCCTATTGTTTAGGCTCAGTAGCTTCGAACTTACTAGGGATTTCTGTGAACTGTGTTCTGACCTACTGTCCGAGAATAGTATCCCCAGCTTGGAACCTAGGGACGTTATTACTTAACTGAATAAAACTTAGGCTCGTAGTTCCTTGACGAATAGCTAAGAAAGTGATAAGAGTTGTTGTTAGGATAGTGATACCAAAATTAGTGCTATGTGTAAGCATGAAAGAAGCATTTGGAGCACTTTAACTGCTAGTTCCGTACTTTAAACGTTTTCTTCACCCTCAAAGTGGGCGACCAAGGCTGTGTAGAAAGTTCTAAATGGTGCAATTTAGAGCAAAATATCCCTTCAAACAACTTCCTAATAATACCCTACAAGACCTCAGAAGACAATGATCTGAGTTATCCTCGAGACGATATCTCTAAATATTTGAAAAGTTTTTGACCGCTACCATATTTACTTAGAAAGCAATGTTTACAGAAGATTCCACGTTCTTTGCATAGATTTCATGCTCGACGTTTCTTTGGATTTGGTTGACAATCAAAGTTTGTTCACTAATTTGTCTAATGAGCTAATGAAAGCAAAATTCCCGTAGTAGACAAAAAATGTGTACATTATAGTCAGCTTCATTAGGCGAAGCGCTCTCAGAAGGGTTGTATCCTGCCTATAAAAGCTAGTTTTGACATACTTGAAGTTACTCGTGTAACAGAATACAAGTAATTTCGAAAATGTATAACTGCACTTAAGTTTTATAGATAAAAAATATATGAACTTAAAAGGCGGGCCACAAACGAAACAATGCACAAACAACGTAAGTAGATACATACCAATGTTATCCTCGATGAAAATATTATTATCCCTCGAAATAATTCTTAACACCTAACCGTTAGTGGTGTCATCCTTCCAGGTTTAAAGAAATTGTTGTCTTGACTGAATACCAAAAATTTTTGGGTCCAATTTCTTTACATAATACGCAAACTTTAAAGATTTACTATGCCTTTAAACGTCCAGACGACACTGATACTGCTGGCCACTTCGTAAACAAATGTGACAAATCTGACTAAACGTGGAAGGAGTAAGCCTGGTTCTGGTTTGGTGCCAAAAGTACCGTTTGCTCCAAGTCACATGCCCCTTGCAACTGGCACCACCCTGCGTCGGGTGTAGCCATGGGCCTTCACAGAAAGTTTTTCACGAAGAGTTAGTGCCATTTTGGAAAAAAATACTTTTGGGAAACGGTTATTTTTCTAAAATCTTGGCGACAAGACAATATAGAAAGGCAAACATACGTTTGTAAAAAACAATGTTAATAGCACTTTCCATGGAGGATATGCTTGTTGTCTAGTGTAGCAGTACTTTGAAAAAGAACTACCATGATTTTCTTCAGACCATGAAAGAAAATATGCTATACAAGCAGTACAAAATATATCAAATAGTTAACACTTGTTTAAGCAATGAAGGAAGACGTAATAAAGAATGAAACTTTTGCTAATACGGAGATACGAAGGAAGTTTGTAGGGGAATAAACAGCTGATTTTAGATAAGATATTAGAAAAGATACTCCCATTCCTATGTGTAACATGGACTCCTTATTACAAAATTAACGTAAAAATTATCAATTTGCTCGTTTGTTGATAATGGCTTCCAGTGAATGATATCTGCCGCGAGAAATTTGAGCTGACGAGCTCTTTACTGAATGCAATCAATATGGTAAGGAGTTTATTGTCGTACTCGACATGGAAAACGCGGCAAGTCTTTGCAAGTGAATTCCTTACTGTTTTGTTACTATTTCTAAAATGTTTATTTGTTTCATTCTATACTGTACCTGGCTGTGGTGCCTCGGTATATCAGTGGCATGTTCAAACAGAGAGAAATGGAAGATCTTGCGGTTGGTCTATTTCAAATTTGGTGAAACATTATCGGTCCACTCAACTTTGAGAAAGGGATCCCACGACAGTTCTGTAAACTGAACCCAACAATAGCTTGCTGTCTGTAAATGATACGCTGGAATGTATTTTTGGACTATAAGAGTCTATTTATAGATTAAAATGATGTTTGATGCAAATGCAGTGTAATCTAACATTCAAGGTTGACTCCTACAATACATTTGCAATCATAGCTTAGCAAGAGAAGGACAAAATCGCGCACCATAGTCAACCAACAGTTGTCAAGATACAATAATAACAAGGCTATTAACTTTCCTTGAGATGTTTACAAGTGTACCGGTTCCTGCGATTCATTATAAATAATACGTTACTTACTTGATTCATGAGAACACACTCAACTTCATGACCTGGCGTCAACACACGTGCATTTTTACGAAACATATCTGAACATCTCTTAGCATAGTACACATGTATGTATATGTATATATATGTATATATATTTATATACATACACATATACATACACGTGGTGTGATAGGGTGGGATCCTCAAGACGTGGCTTATGAACTTAGATGTTTGTCCTCTCATGTTTATTGTTCAAGGTTGTGACTATGTCAAACCTTTGTCAATAATTTCTATAAGCTGCAAGATTTGATTAGGAAAGACCACGT
>JAAAKL020008439.1:0-15920 GCA_010016065.2 Carybdea cf. marsupialis auct. non (Linnaeus, 1758)
GGGGCGGTTGGCAAGAATTCTCAAATTTAATGAACGGGGAGCACTGAATAAGCTTGGGGAGGCAAAACTCTGCAAATTTAATACGCAGGAAGCCCCGTCTATTTGAGAAATGAGAGTATTTAGGTTGGCGCTTTTGCTTGGCACTCTTCAGAAACTTAAGCCAATTTAAAAAGATCTACGAAAATATGTAACAGATACAAGGGTCGAGCATCTATTGCAGACGTCGCGGAAGCCACTTAGTTGCATTTTTGCATTGTTTGTCTTTTGAACCAACGTATAAAATGTTTTTCATATGTAACGATTGTCACATCTCCCATAAGTAACTTATAGTACGTGATATTGCAATGATGGATTGTTAAGCGGTGTTTACGTATTTCTCAACCTTTAACTGTGCTACGATATTATTGCCTCCCATTTTATAACCTTAACACTTATCTATATACAGCTAATTGATGGATTTGCAATCATGTCAGTAATTGACAAATGTTCACAGAGACACTATCACTGATATATATGCGGCGAGTTCATCACACTCCTGACTTGTTATGGTGTCTGAAAAAACTACGAAATTTGTGCATACAACTATGTCTCAACTTCATTTCATCAATATACATTTGATGCTTTTAGTTATTTATAGACACGGCTGGTGTATCACTTGGGTTTAACCTAGTATTCCTCTTTAAACATACTTTGAATTGATGAGCGAACTCCAAATCCACAAATCGTCGACAGTTGCCTTGCATGCATTTGAGATTTTTTTGACAAGATCAACGTATTACAAGACCTTGTTTTATATAAACAATTCTATGAGCGACATTTCCTACACATTTATCTCTAAACTCCTCAATACCATTATTGTGATCAGTGTGATGAATACATATTGAAATACAATAATTGATATAACACAGTGGATCTCATAGTGATTTGTCGATTCTGTAGAAGCAAAAGATAACATGAATAAAACCAAAGGAACCACCAGTTTCATCATAATCTGTGTTTCATTTACACAGTTAGTTGACGTTAAGATGTTACTATGCAGTAATGTTTGTCTCTATGGATGAATTTATTGCCACTTGTCTTGGTATTTGAAAAGGAAGGACTGTTTGCTGTAAGTGCAAAACATACAAGAAAAACGAAAGTGGCATCGTGTTATCGTGTACTTGCTCCTTACCGTTATTCCATCTTGGCAGCTAAACTTCAGGCTTAATCAGGTAAGAAGATCTTGACAATGTTTTGTCGTCCATGTTGTTAACGTAATTGGGAAACATATTGACCAACAATTATGTTTGGTAATAATACCATTTTTCGACGTATTTCTCTGATAAGAAAGTAATTAAATCAATACCAGTATGTTCATGAAATGCTGTAAATAGCCGAATGGTCATTTCATTTCTGATATGATGATAAATGCCGACAGTTAGTAAGAGAGAATATATTTTAATGAAAATATATACCATATTACCAGATCTCGTAGACGTACTGTGATATTATTGAAGCTTTCAATGAAATTATGAGAGTTCTTTGTACCACAAGCATTCTATCAAACTCTATTTGTTGCTTCATTTACAGAACTTTCCAATGGCTTGTTGAAAATACTGCTATTAAATACTTACAGCATAAGACTATAATCAAAGTACAAACATCAACATGGTATGTTACATGGTATATAATTCACTGCACTTACAAACACACAAACGCAGACAGTGGCTTTGAAATAAACTTATGATTGACAGCTAAATGTTCGCAGATTATTTAAGCAGCTATAAGAAGTCGTCAAATGTATAGGTGATCGTCACGAAATACTCTCAGTGTTTTTTCTATTCAACCCAAATTCTCCATTTTATATTAAAAGCAATGTTGATTTCCGGTTGCAACTGTATGATAATTGGGGCTGGTGTTGCCAAAACCTTTAATACGCTGAATACCATTATGAGAAGTATTTTTAAATAGAGCAGTTTTTAGTGTAAGTATTAAGTGCAAAACACTGTAAAACTTTACGTCAGTGGCAAAAATGCAGGAAAAACCTTCAGATTTTTTCTGCTTATGGTAGTATTTTTCAATAAAAAAGGTGGTTTAGCGATATCCAGGCTGGAATAATTTGTGATTGCTAGCAAGAAAGGAGAGGGAGTCTAGAAGGCCTAAGGGAATATTTGTTCTTTTTCTCCGTTTTTGAAGGTCGTTGGGGTACTGCAGTACTCTCCACACCTCTCTGTCCTCAGCTGATCGTAGTGCCTGTTCTGGTGTGAGTCTTGTCCTTTCGTAAATGTTGTCGTACCATTTCTTGTGCTGTCGACCTGTTCTTCTATTACCTCTCATTGTGCCCTGTAATATGGTTTAACTAATGCCGCTTGATCTTTTAATATGTCAAACATATTTGTTACTTAGCTTCAAAAATCCTATTCAGGTATATTGATTTATCTTCTAGCTTAGGACAAGCTTACCTTAAAAATTGTGGATGACGATACTACATAAACAGTAAAGCAAGCTTAAATTTTAGGTTTTAATACAATAAATGCAGGAGTGAGTGCAAGGAGTTTTGTTACACTCTGGCGCCTTATTTGTGCCAGAAATCCATGGGATTTTTTTATTGTCCTTATTCGCAGGCATTTTGTGTTATTTGTGAGTGATTTTTCGTAAAGAGTAATTCGGACGCCATCATTTGTTGACAATAAAAGGAGGGAAAGAAAAAGAAATATAAAGAGATAGTGCAAAAGATTTAGAGGTAGACATGACAAAAGTAATACAAGTAAATAGAACAGATGAAATTAAAAGAGACAGAGCAAAAGAAAGAGCAATAAAAAAAATTTAAAAAATTGATACTGACAGGATGAGTAATGGTGGTAGACAGGATAACAGAAATGGTGACAGAGAAAAAGATAAAAGCAGACTGAGCACAAGTGACTGAAATAAAGGCTAAAATGACAAAGAAAGTGGAAGCAGACAGGAAAAAAGAAATAAAGGTGAACAGAGAGAGGTAGAGAAAAGTTGAGCAGAACAGGTAGAGGTAAACAAGGCAAGGAAATAGAGGAAGAGGGAGCGAAAACTTAACACAAACTGTGAAGCTTCCGTCTGTCAATACTGTTACAGTCCATTAGAAGCTCTGGAGGCCAGATGTATAAAAAGAACTTTTTCCTACTATTATATAAATACGTTGTCAATTGTGCAGCTCTTCATGGTTGTGAAATTTAGCAATAACGAACTTAGCCGGTCTGAAGAGTCCTCTAATGTGTGTATATGTACTACACTGTGGTGATGACTTTATCGGACGGATATTTTTATCAAAACTGAAACATAGAAAGTCGTGAACAGTATGACAGTTCTGAAAACAAACAATCCAGCTAGAAGTTCAAAGGTGTGGAGGATATTAATATACACTGTAGAAGAAATACTTTAAACCTAATAACGAAGGCTTCAATTGATCGTCTTTCTCCATTGCATGTACGCTAATCATGGTTTATGAAAAAAACCCAATCGATCCTTCAAAACTTCACGGATAGACGGCAACCACTATTTTGAAAGGCAAGGATATGTATTTATATAAAAAATTCAAGGGCAAGAGTCTTTAGGTCCCACTCCCCAGCATAATTGGTCGGAAGCTTGCAAAGTATGTTGTCCCCCATAAAATTTACGTTTTTGGAGTGGTCGGTACCTACCTTTCATTCAGCCCATTGGGTTTAAAGATGTTCAGTTTGTACTGCCAGAAAGATTCTTTCTAGCGTAAAGATATTTCTGTGTCTGCATTATCTATGAGCTTAAACACCCAATCCCGCATACCCACGTGATTTTCACTTTGAAACTGCTTGGTACTATCTTGCTTTCGTCGGAGTTGTTTCTGATAAAATTGCAATATTGCGATTTTTGAAATATTGAACCTGGCCCGAATAGGTATGGTCGTGCTTCCAACATATTAGAGCCTACAAGTTTTGCATTGCAATAAGTATACCACTCCCTTTGAGTTACAATCCAGTGGGCCACAGCGTATTTGGTAGACTCGATTATTTTTACTGCCCTGGAAGTCAGAGCTAGAGGTGATGTAATTACAAACATCGAAGTTTTTCTCTTGCGACAAGATGCACACCCATTATTTTTACCCGATTTAACATTTCTAATTCTGGCTTGCACTAGGCTCTCTTTCAGCGATTTGGCCTTTCTGATGGGTTTACACTTAAATACGTTTTTTTGTTCCTCATCACACTCCAGTTTATTAAAATTATCCGAAAGAATTTCGTGAATTTTACCACGGAATCCTGGATAATAAGCTAAGGACAAAACGTCCACCTGCTCCCTCGGCTGAGGTGTTGGGGCATGTTCCTTAGGGTAAATCATGTCTCGATTAAAAGAATTTGCATTCCCTATTTGTTCTGTTATAAGGCCATGACTGTTTCCACGATCAAACAACCAGGCTTTCAGTTCATTATACCTTCGTTCAAAGATTTCATCCTCTAAGCAAACACGCCTTAAACGTACAGCTTGACTATAAGGGATCGCTCTTTGCGTTTGGAAAGGGTGGCAGGAAGCAAAGTGTAGGTATTGGTGTGTGTAAGTGGGCTTAACAACCAGATCCGTTGTAACTTTTTCCTGACTTGACACTATTTTGAAGTCAGGGAAGACAAGTGTAGTGGTGGAACAGTTAAAGGTAAATTTAAGGGTTGGATGAAGCGAGTTAAGGTAACTTTAAAACTCTAGAAGCTTGGCCTCCCCGTGTTCGCAGATCATGAAGATGTCATCAATGTACCTTAGCCATGTGGTTGGCTGTGCCTCAATTCCTTTTAGAGTGCATTCCTCAAAGTGTCCCAGAAAAATGATGGCATATGAGGATGCAAGTCTTGTACCAATTGCTATACCCCTAACTTGGAGGAAAAACCTATTATCGTGTACAAAATAATTATATTTTAAAAGAAACTCCGCCAACTCAAGGAGGGTCTCTAAGGAAATAATCTTGTCCTGTCTATTATCAAGGGCTGTTTTTAGCGCTGACAAGCCCTTCCTCCTGCGGAATACTGCCACCTACGAGCAAAAGCAATATTTTTACCATTGACGTAGTGACGTTGTATCCCAGTATTCCAAACAAAAAATGCTAGATCTTAATATACAGGGTGGATGCGCTCCTTGCAAAAAGAGGAAGAACTGCGACGTCTGCAATTACATTCAGCAGAGCGATAGGTTTACTGACAAAGAGGATTGTAAATCTTATCGCATTTGCAGGGGACCTCTCGACTGTAATTCTAAAATGGTGGTGTATCTCTTACAATATAAAACATGTGGGCTCCAATGCGCGGAAAGTACAAAAACGCCATTCCGTTTGCAATTCAATGGTTACAAATCACAGTAAAGGACTTTTATAAAAAAAACAGTGGGATATAAGAAAGCAGTTCCGCAAAGTGGTTTGTTTGAACATTTTCAATACATAGAACATAAGGAAATGGGAGACTGGGAGTTTCGCCTGAAACGGAAAGAGATCTACGAACAAAGGAAAACTTTTTGGCAACACAAACGTAAAACGTTTAAACCAAATGGACTCAATGAAAAGGAGGTAGTACTTGTGTGAACAGTGGCCCACTGACTAGTGATCGCTATTCCGCGTTTTATCTCGTGGCTAATAGCAAGGAACTGTTATTGTGGTTATTTCGCGCCTCAGCTCAATAGCGAGACTGTGATGGGTAGCAATTGATAGTGTGTTGGTCCACTGTGGGCCACTTGTTTTTCATCTTCCTTTCTAAAGATTTGTAAGGTCTATTCTTTAAACTGACGCAAGACGTATAGGCTGTAAGCGTTCTTCTTATTGGAATTCGACCATTAGGTACTGGAATTTCTCGGGTTTTTTGTAATAGGGAAATTTTAGGGAAATACACTTTTTTCATTAACGTTTTGAAGTTATCCTCATCAGAATACCTTTCCAAGTACATCGGGTCCTACTTAAATAACAGATAGGTTTTACATAACACGCACCCTTGGGGATAATATAAATTGATCACTTACAAACGTTTTAAGCACGGGACTAAGTTAGACAATAAGTGCGCACACCTGCTACCTTAATACTACAGCAACATATATACAAAGGACAAACCCGACGGTAGAAAATATGTACTAATCACCAAACATGTAAATCCGGTAAATATTCAGACGTTTGTCAACTCCTCCTTGGAGAGGAACAGCATCTGAAAGATGTTCTCACATCCAATGGATACTGCGCTAATGACATCAAAGCAGCCTTAAGGAGAAAGTCGAAACCTAAACATGAGCAAAATACAGACCCCCTCAAACACATACGCCTCCCTATCAAAACACAAATGAAGTCATCAAAAGAATTCTTAAGCAACACAACATCCAACATTCCTTCTTCACAGCCTCTACCTTACGCAAGACATTATCAAAACCCAAGGACTCTCTACCTGCAGAAGATACCAACAACATCGTCTATAAACTAAGATGTAAAGACTGTCCAGCAACATATATTAGTGAGTCCAAACGTTCATTACGTCAGAAAGAAAAAGATCACAAGATAGCAGTCGAAAGAGGAGGAGTAAATAGTCACGAGATCGCGGAACACTGCTGGGAAAGTGACCACGCCTTTGATTGGAGAAATAGCTAGATACTGGACAGAGAAGTCAATACAACAGTCACAACGGTTAAAGAAATAATTCATTCCCTGCAACTCCAAAACCACATAAATAACATGTCTACACACCTACCAAATATATGGCTACCAGCACTATCGGGGAAACACAAAATCAGCATTGCGCCACTTGTCCAACAAGTTCGATTCCTTCTTTCTCGGGAGTCCGCAATCGAACAACAGAAATCAGCAAAATAGTTCAAATATCTACCATCAAAGTAAATCCGGATTGCGCCATTCCAGCATGTTTATGAAGCATTTGCTGTTCTTATCAATGTCATCTATAAAACTCATGTTTAGATTAGTGAAGGGATGATTGCAATCATTAAGGAATTTTGTTGTCAATGATAAATATTTTAAAGATTTCTGGTCAAAGTTTTCACGTCATTTTGTTTTGACTCCAAAAGTAAGTTCGATATCTAAGAGCTATCTGTCTTTTGTTACAATCAGTTTGGGACCAGATAGGATTGAAGGAGATTGAAACCAATCTACATCACAGTAGAGATCTAAATCTTGATCAGATGAAAGAAGGAAATCAGCTATAACTTTTAAAGCTGAATCGTGATGCCAGTTGTAACTCCTTTTGTTAAGATAAACTTTGAAGCCAGAGAGAACGTGCTAGAGAATTTAAGGAAAATGGCAAGCTTGGCAAAGAGAGTCCATAAATTTTTTCCAATGAACCAGGTTTTTCAGAGTGGGAAGGGTATTGTTAAGGTAATGTGAAATTATAGATATCTCTTGGATGAGAGTTTAAAACAGTAAGCCATACTTTAAGATGTAAAGAAGAGCATTCCTTGTGTAGAGCTGACACAATAAAACCCTGGGATGTCAACTCATCGGAAAACCGGGAGTCTTTGTCAAGATGCAATTCACGAGCAACAGCTTTATTATTTTTAACGAATCGCATCAAATGAAACGATGCTTTGAATTATCAAAAATGTTTCGGATGTCAGAGTCTGGTGCACCTTGCAATTTCTTTTTCATAATGGCTTGGCACTGAGTAAATGTGGGGGAAATATGTATAATGTCAAGACCAGACTTGTTTTTACTCTACATCACTACATCTAACGTGCTGGAAGATGGCATCTCTAATAATTTGTTTTAAACTTCTTTGATATAATTTCCTTAATATGCTTACCTTGCAGGATATTTGCTACAAGTAGGCATATCCGGCGCTAAGCATGATACGCGTTGCTTACTTACGTGTCTTTCGTACAACAGCAACAACAACAAAAAATAATAATAACTATTATTATTTTATTTTAGTACGACTAGTGATAATCGAGAAAGAAAAGGCGTTGCTTCTCTTTTATAAGAATCTCATTTTTGATCTTTTATTTGTCACATGTCTACATAGCATAAGCACAAATAATGCCACCCTCGTTGCCCGCAAAGAGATGAGGTTTTCATCATTGCCCTTCCATCCCTATTATTCCTCTAGCAGTGATCTCGCTCAATTTTGGAAAGAGCTAGGTCATCCGACTTTCAAATCATCGGTTGGAGTAACTATTGGTGGTGTACGTTCAGTATGACATTATTTGTAATAACCAATATGTAAACAATTACGTTATGTTACCCTTATTGACGTATAATAATATTACAAAGATTGTGTTGCTTTTTTGATATGTTGAAAGAAAAATTTTGATGCTTGCTTTGTAGGTTTGAACCTTGCATTTGTGGTAAACATTACCAGTCCTGGTGCTTCAGACGTTTTTATGATGATCTCCGTTGACCGAGAAGTCGAGGAACTCATAAAGGAAGAGGAGGCAATTCTCTCTCGAAGCCAAAGAACATCATCTATTGACTCTGCTATAAAAGAGATCGAGAATATTTTAAAAGAACGAAGTACAAACGAAAATATTCAAGAAATAAAATTTGATTGTCTTGTTGACGTAGATTCCAGTGATTTAATTGAAGAGTCAACCACGCTTACGTCCCGACCAACCAATGAAATAAAAAAGACCTCCGATAGAAATGAAGCTCTGCTAGAGTACCGAACATCTACATCTCAATGTAATCCATTAAATGGATTCTCACGTGCTAATGTATCTTGTTACATTGAAGATCTTGATGTTATGACAAGCAATACACAGGATTCGAATAAGGATCACATTGAGGGGCGGAAGGGGCCAATGCGGATGTATTTGTTTTGGGTTCTGCTATTTCTTTCACTTGAGGCTGATTACCCTCTTTCATTTTATACATCTTTAGTCCAAAACAAAGAATTTCAGTTGCTAGTCTCCCATAATGATCATGATCAAGTGAACAGCACGGTGTAATTTCTCAAAACATTCCAGTATTCCAGGAAACGTTTCTTCTGTTAGAGTAAAAGCGTCTTTAGCACCTGCCAATAAAACCTAATAAAAAAGTTTGATATTTTAGGTAATAGCTAGATCTTAAGCTAGCAAGATCAGCAGTCAATAGCAACAAAACCTTAATCGTCGTGGCATACTCTCTTGTATCTACAAAGTTTTTGATAACGAATACTATGTAATGACGTGACTAACCATTGCCGCATTTTTGTGTTTTCTATTACAACTCTTTGCTTCTCTAGTTTTCTGTAGTACGGGGGCTGCAAAAAGATAGATGTATTTGCTTGAATGAAAATGCATTAGATTTCTTAACGTTGATAACAAACAGTATGAAATTTAGTCGCAACAATAAATATTCTTCTGTAATAAATTAAAGGAAACAGGGCGTTGCCACAAATGATATTTTGGGTTCACACCATGTATTTTAAAGTAGTAGTTCCTCACTGATTTACCAATATTAATAATCCAATTAGTATATTGCATTGATTGTAAACGTCTGTCCAGAAAGCGCGACGAATTGCATCCAAGAACTGACTAGAAGAGGGTAGATTTCACTAGCAATCCCTTGAATATATTCATTTGACTCACTCATTCAAGATCATGATGTAAATTAAAACATAACTCACAAAACGGGTGTAAATCTAAGGAAACAAACATAAAAACAACAAGTTCTAAAACCGATTTGTCAAATTCTTTAGGTAATTATAGACGGCCTCGTGTCTTTATTAACATAATTAACATAAAGAAGCAAAATATGATTACCCCAGCAATAATATTTCAATTAGAACGTATACAAACCCACACAAATAGAACAAAAATAAACTATTAACTGAGTGTGTAAAACTATTGCTGCAGCTTGCATCTCCTACTATTCTGTATACAAAGGTCGGAAAAGGTAAATCAAGCGGGTGAACAAGCCAATGTGGTAGATCAACATACAAACGCATATACTCCATACTTATGAGTGAGTAAACCAAGACAACCAAAACAACTGCATGACAAAACAACCATCGACGTCAACTATATCCAGAGCTTGGATAACATCAAACCAATGTCTCATAAAAGGACGTAAGTTCTTGTTAAAACAAAACTCTGGGCTGAACGAGGAATACCTCCTTGACATGAAAACGAGGGAACGCTGCCGTTATATTGATTACTTTCCCCAATTGTTAGTAACATTAAAATAATGTTCTCTGTTTGATTATGTAAGCATTATATAACTAAGGTACATGGAAATTGTACAGTGTGATGTTTTCTGTTTGAGCAGATATTTCTATTAAACTGAAGCAGTAAGGTAACACCGTAAGAAAAGAATGAAATTAAAAAGCAGATACTGTAAAAACATTATTTAAAACGTAATTCCCGAACATAGTTGATCGTTATTCTATAGTGTACGTGTGCTAATTATTATTCGATCCTTTCAAGTCATACTATTAAGCGCCAACTAGTCTTCTTGAACTCTAGTCGACCGAAGTTGTTGATCGACAGACTGACAGTTCTTTCTTTCAAAGGCCATAATATCTATTACGTAACAGAGACTGATAACTCTGTAATAATTAAACAACATAACTATAAAGTTTTGAGAATTTCAATACTTAATCTAATCAGGTGTTCAATTTAATCGTTTTTTTGACATCAGTAGGATATTATAGTGGAAAGCAGTTGTATTGTGGCAAGAGTTATTGCTGCAGAAATCCAGCTAGGAGTATCAACACCAATACGTAAAAAGAAGATAGACAAAAAGCCATAAAAGACAAGGGTGATGACCTGTGGCACAGAAGGGTATGGTTTAGTGACAGCTTTATCAGTCAGGTCTGCCATTCAATTAGACCCAGTAACCTCTATTGTTTACACTGCATTCAAGCACGTGTGGTCTTCAGGACTATTTTGATGAGAAGATGATGTAATATGGTCCTGAATATGACCACAAACTACATCCGGTTGTCCTTGAGCAAAGTGTACTACCTGTCAGCTTCGGGTAGGATGGGTTCGTTAGCCTAGGAGATAGCAAACTCTGATTTCAAACCAAAGTGTAGGAGGAGCTCTTTAGCCTTGGTTGGCAACCCTATTAACAAATCATCTGGAGAAAGGATTTCGGCAACCCCACTCCAGGATCCACCGCCCAGTCAACCACCATGCAACCACAACCAGATGGCGCAAGAAGTACCCACCGTGGCGCCGTCTCTACAGGGCAAGCGGGACTGTCATCCATTGACTGTAGCATCCAACAGCATCACATCCGCCAAGAGCCTCCGTTCCAAGATATCAAGGAAAGGTACATGGAACGTACGCATGCTCCACCAAGCCGGGATGCTAGACAATGTACTATTAGAGATGGACATAATAAAGATTCAGTGCCTAGGTCTCTGTGAAGTTAGATAGCGCAAAGCAGGCGATTTTAGAAGAGACGACTAACACATTCTTTTGTGGAGGTGACACATATCAACATGGTGTGGTTCCGATTCTCGACAGGCACTTCAACAACTCGTTCCTTTCATATTGGCCAAAGAATAAAAGAATGCTCCTGGTCAAGCTTAAAGTTAGTCCCTTCAGCATCAATATCATAGTCTTTTATGCCCAGAAGCCGAAGCTGAGCATCCGGTAATAAGCAACATTTACCAATCCCTGAATCAAACGCTCAAGTCCGAAGAGATCAAAATAGTTTTGTGCGATCTGAGTACCATGGTTGGAAAGGGCCGAGATTGCAAAACGGTCGAGAATTTTGTCTTGGAGAGAGAAATGAGAGAGGCGACAGATTAGTCGTTGTCATGAACACCTGGTTCTGCAAGCATCCTAGACATCCCCAGAAATCAAAACGACTACGTTATGATCAACTCTCTCTTTCGTAATGCGGTCAGAGATTGTAAGGCATTCCCAGGGGCTGATGTGGACTCTGATCACAACCCAGTTGTCGCATCAATAAAGCTGTCGCTCAACTGTCTCGCCCAAACGAAAACACCACCAAAGCTCGACATACAAACACTCACAGTTACCTTTGAAATCAAAGTAAGGTTTAAAGAGGAGCTGCTGAAAAACCTGCCTGACTAGATGACCAACACGAGTGCACAAAATCAATACCAGACCCTCACAACCAACAGAATGCTTCAATCAACATGCCTCAATAATTTCCAAAATCGTCAAAGGGAAGCTCTCACCATGGCTGACAGAAGACGTGACGCGAGAAATGAATTACAGGGACAAGCTTTTACGTAAATCAAGATAAACAAAACAACACTCTGATATAAATGCATTTAAAATACAACGAAATAAAGTAAATATATTACTAAAGAAAGCAAAAGCGTTGTACTATAAAACCTTGATTGAAAATACAGCGCATGAGTCAGACAAATCATGGAAATCTATGAAATCGATTTATAAGACTAAACCATCAAAGGATCCAAATAGCCTTTTCTTTGATATAAACGGCTCCAAATCAGCTAACGAAATTAAAATGTCTTAGGGGTTTTCGATGAATTTTTCAACTGTCATTCAGGATCTGAAGAAAAGTGCCATTCCATTCTGTAAATTTGTGTGGAGATGCAAATCAGAAATTCCATCCAAAACAAATACCACTTTCAAATTCACACCAGTCAATATCGAAACTGTCCAGAGACACTGCAAAGGAATAAAGCTACTGGAATTCATAGTCTCCTTGCCAACTTGCTCAAATGTACTTCACAAGTATTATCAACATTTCTTTCTCCTCGAGTTCTTTTCCCTCGGAATAGAAAACTGATTTGGTCACTCCTATATTTAAATCAGGGAAGAAGTCAAGCTTTGATAGTAAATGTTTATCATGTCTTGAGTCGTAGTCTTTTTCTGAGCTACGTTTCGTGAGTTACTTCTCCCATCTTCAGGCTGCTGGGTTCTGAACTGCTTTGCTGCTATATGCTGTTTGGTTGCGGACTTACGAGGAAGTGGGTATCAAACTTGGTTGAGAAGTGGCGCGATGTTGATCTTGTATTTTTTCTGTTAGTGCTGGTAGCCATATATGTGGTAGGTTGCAGTATATATTATTGATGTGGTGTTGGTGTTGTAGGGAATGAATGGCTTCTTTGATTTTCCTAGTCGTAGTGTTACGATCTCGCTGTTTCCCCCAATTAAAGGCGTGGTCATTTCCCAGCAGTGTTCTGCAATCTCGTGACTCTTTACTTCTCCTCTTTCGACAGCTTTCTTGTGTTCTTTTTCCCTCTGACGTAATGATCTTTTGGACTCGCCTATGTATGTTGCCGGACAGTCTTTGCATCTTAATTTGTAGATAATGTTGTTCGTGCCTTCTGTTGGTAGGGGGTCCTTGGTAACTCTCGAAATGTAGCTCAGAAAAAGACTACGACTCAAGACATGATAAACATCTACCATCAATGGCATCAACTGAGTCGGCAAGCGTTAGAATATTTAGCAATATTCATCGTGTCTCATTTTAGAACAAGTGACCAATATAATGATAAAACTTTGTTTATTTGATCTTTGCCATAGTGGGACTTGTAAACAGAGTTGTCAGAGTAAATAATCTGAATGCAGAAGATGAGGCAGCTTATAGAGACTTAGTCGCAGTTTGGGTAGAAGATGTTTTCCAGAAGCAGGACAGCATGACATTTGAGCAGTTTTATAAGACTCAATACATCATCATGACAAATCCTGAATTGAGAGAAGTGTATGCAGAACGGTCAGATGACACCTTAGGGAGACAGTTTCAAATGATAGATACAAACCACGATGGAATCATCTCAAAGCATGAATGGCGCATGCATTTTCGATGTTTGGGCATCGAGGATGAAAAAGAGGCTGATGAGGCCTTTGATGCTATTGATCTCAATCAAGATGGTGTTCTAAGCTTGCAAGAGTACATAGAGGGAGCGAAGGATTTTACCTTCAATCAGGAACATGGCAGATACGATAAATTTATGGGACCTCTTGCTGAACTTTAGTTGGTATTTCTGCAAGCAAGATATGTTCTCAAGATGTATAGCCAACATTGAGTACTTCATTCAAAATTTCACAATGTATTACATTATTTTTATGATTTCGTTTTTTGTTAATTGGACGCATCTACTATTTATATCAGTAAATACAGGTTAATTGTTTAGTGCAGAGTACGCTTTTTACATCATTGTTTCATTTAGTGGAAAGATTTAGTCACCTAACATGTAAGGTTGTCGTACACCAAATCTCCTAAGACATGTGGTAGCCTTGCAAAACTAGTATTTTGTTATAGAGCCTATACTTTAGAGAAACTAAGTAACATGGATTTTGTGCAATAAAGTATCCTTTACATTTCTTATGCCATCTCTGCCGTGTTCCACACTGATCGACTGGGATTTTTGCTGATCTCCAGAAAGAAGGAAGTAAAAATGTAATTTGCCAACAGAGGTTAGAAAGCCAGGACTTTAAGTTGATCCCAATTCTGTAACTCATTAAACCTAATTTCTGTACGTTAAACCTCTTCTTCTTCTTCTTCTAGTGAATTGCTCCGTTCATTTACAATTATTTAGTCAAGACTCGCCGTTGATGTTCTTATCTTTGTTCCTTTCTATACTTTTCTGCACTTGAAAAAATCCAGCTTGTCTCTCCTCCCCTATTCAGACTGAAATATTTTCATTGCATTTTGCGTACACGTATTCAAATTGTTGAGAATTGAACTGGACGGGTTGTACTTTAAACTTTAAAAGGAACATCAAGTGCAGTAAGAGTTAGATGAAGGCTCAAAATTAAATCATGTGGAGCACATGGATAAATTTCGTTGCTCTTGCTGAAGCAGATAATCGGACATTGCTTAGTTTTTTAAAAGGACTTTAACAACTTTTAACGTTTGCTATCGCGCACATGAATCGCCCAGCGTACGCAAGAGAGATTTGAAAATCTTAATGCATGTAACACAGCAAAGGACTCATTGCTTAAGCTTTAAATTGACTTCAATTACATTTAATGGAAAAACTTACAGCTTTCATTTTTCATTATGTGTCAATGTGTTTGCTGCATGCTCTCAAATGTTCTGAATCCTATCCATCTTATATACCTATCTTCTATATTTTCACAAATAAAATAACATTTTTGTAGCAAACTCTGCCCCCTAAGTCCGCCACCACAGCAATGTTATAGAGTTTAACTTGTCATATCATTTTGTACAAGTAGTGATTATCGAAAAACGAAAAGCGGTAGTGATTGAAACGCGAAGAAATGAGAATGACGACAGAAGAGTCAAGCTAGTGCAGTGCAGTGTGCAAGGGCAGTGCTCGCAGCGGAAGTCAGTGGTACTTGTAAGGAAAAGTAGTTAGAAAGATGTATGGGCGTGGGATACAGTCAGGACCTCATTCCTGAAAAAATTCACGTTCGACGTACTAACATAATCAGCAAATTTGACACTGTGGAAGCAGAACCAGGATGACAAAGCAAGTATGGTCAAAAAGTTACGAACGGGTTAGATAGACGAACTTGGAGACGGAAAGAAAAACTGAAAGAGAAAGTGGAAAAAATAAACAAGGGAAAAACACCAAAAGTCGTGAAACTTGAGATTATTACTGACTACAGGGACGAATAGAAAAACAACGAAAGCCGACAGCAGATGGGAAGGAAAGTGGAAGATCACGGTAGACATGGAAAGGCCTCTGGTCTTCCCTTTGGCAGGAACCGAACAAAGACCAGATATTGTGCTATGGAGTGACCATAACAAGAGAGCAATCATAATGGAGCTAACTGTGAGCTGAGAGGATAACATCATAGGTGCAGAGGAAAGAAAGGAAAGAAAATATAGGCAACTTATTGAAAGATATGGAAAGTAGACTATTGTCATTTTGGCATTAGGGCAAGAGGATTCTTTTAAAGATGGTTTACACAGCTGTTAAGGAACTAACTCAGATTCACCCAGCAAGACACAAGAAAATTAGTATCAGAGACTCTAAAGACAGTAGAAAAAGCATCCTTATGGTTATGGCTGAAAAAAGATGACCCAAGCTGAACCAAAATATGTCAATTTGATTATTATTAAGAAAACA
>JAAAKL020008440.1:0-15920 GCA_010016065.2 Carybdea cf. marsupialis auct. non (Linnaeus, 1758)
TTCTTTATTTGGTTGTACTTTATTTTGTTGTATTTTATTTGTTTGTACTTTATTTGTTTGTACTTTGTTTGTTTGTACTTTGTTTGTTTGTACTTTATTTGGTTGTACTTTAATTGGTTGTACTTTATTTGGTTGTACTTTATTTGGTTGTACTTTAATTGGTTGTAGTTTATTTGGTCGTTCTTTATTTGGTTGTACTTTATTTGGTTGTACTTTATTTGGTTGTACTTTAATTGGTTATACTTTATATGGTCGTACTTTATTTGGTTGTACTTTATTTGGTTGTACTTTAATTGGTTATACTTTATTTGGTCGTTCTTTATTTGGTTGTACTTTATTTTGTTGTATTTTATTTGTTTGTACTTTATTTGTTTGTACTTTGTTTGTTTGTATTTTATTTGGTTGTACTTTATTTGGTTGTACTTTATTTGGTTGTACTTTATTTGGTTGTACTTTATTTGGTTGTGCTTTATTTGGTTGTACTTTATTTGGTTGTACTTTATTTGGTTGTAGTTTGTTAGGGTGTTTTGCCCTTTTGTGTGTCTAACTACTTGAGGTGCGTTTGCATGCAGATTTCCCAGCAAGAAACGCAGCAAAGCTTTATCGACACTTTTCTACTAACACACTTCAGTTTACAATACATTTCATGTCCTACTTGGGCTGGCAGTGTTAAGGGCTTTTTTCTTACGCATGTTAGTATATGTCATTTGCTTTATGGCTATGTCTGTATTCATGTATGTATAACCAGCTGAGAGGATAACGCTTTTTCCATTATAATATGATTATTAGGCAAAGATAGATAAAGGAAAGCTCACAAACAACAGCATATTTGATACAACTGTCTGAGTTTAGTGCAGTTAGTTCTTTGTAATTTCATTTGTATAGCTATCATCATCAGCGTCCTTCTGTCCTCCGACCCTCGTCTTCTCCTCCTTACCTCATTTTCCCTTCCTTCTCAACTCGTCTTCCTCTCCTCCTCAACTCGTCTTCCTCTCCTCCTCAACTCGTCTTCCTCTCCTCCTCAACTCGTCTTTCGTAACTCCTCATCACCTTCGCCGGCATTGTCATCGTCATCTGTAACATAGTATTATGTAGACCATCGCCACCTACATTGTCGTCATCATCACTACCACTATCATCATTACCATCACCAGCAGCAACGTCGTCATCGTAATAGTCGTTATCAGTATCGTTATTGCAGTCAATACATCGTCATCTTCGTCGTTATTGTCATCATCATGGTCATTATCGTCATCATTATCATCATCACCATCTTCACCACCGCTTCCACCACCATCATTATACCCATTATCATCTTCTCCTTCTTCATCGCTGTCTTCCTCTTCCACGTTGTCATCCTCCTCCTCCTCTTCTTCTTCACTGTCGTACTTTCTCACCTATATGTGTATTTTTATATTTTATGTATTTTCCAGGCATTTGGGGTTGACGATGCCACTGAGCATCTTCTTATGGTGGAGGAACTCCTCGTTCTACCTGACAACCTTTGTTCTGTTCCCTGCCAGGTACGTTGAAACGTAAAAGTTATGTTTTCCGATTTTACCTCAGTTTGTTACAGATAACGTATTGATTCAGATTGCAATGATCAACACCAATAGAATTCTAGAATATTCTATGGTATGTGAAAGGATCTTTTACTTGACAAAGACTATGTGGTGTTACTTATTGCGTGAATGGTGCTGCATACTTCAAACCAGTGTTTGATGACAAAATTAATTATTTATGGTCAGTGGTTTAAACGCAGATGGCAATGCAAAGCAAAAAACCCGAAGAAAATTAAAATGTGTTTTTTCCATATAATTTTTGTCTTTACTTGTTTACAGCATGGTTACAAACGTATTTGAGTGCTGTCTTTTATATTTCTGCAATCCAGTAAAATATTGCCATGCTAGGAAACAACGCTCTCTAATAGAGTACCAAACAAACTATACTTTTGTCTTTCATTGCATTTAAACCAGCCATATATTACATTTTGGGAAGAAGATTGATTGCCAAGAGGCCAGGAAGAATACCTGTCACGCCTATTAGTACTATGACATACATTTTCCCAGATGCATATTGAGACCACACACACAATTTTTACAATGTTACTTCCTACGTTAGTTTACTCCCCCATTCCCTCCCTTCCTCCATGTCCCCCCTGACACGTGATCTCTTTTTTATTGTATTCATATAGGCCGTCGAAGTTGTAGTTGGTTGTGTCAAGCCCATAGAACAAGGTTTCGACTGGACAGCAAAGGTATGAGCTCAAAGTGATCTTCGCCTTGTCCTTGAAGTGTTGCTGTGTGCAGCTATATTAGGTCATAGATTATGTTTATACTTGTTATGTTTGTAAGAAACGGTTTACGCTGACATTCTCTTGACAATCTAGTCACTAACGTTACTCTTCTCTGCCGCACTGTGATGTTGCCTTTGGATAGAAAAACATTACCTTATACATAGAAGTTATTCCATTTCCTCTATTTATTTATGTTCCCACAGGCTTGTTTCACTATAGAGAAGTTGGTTCTTGAAGAAACGCTTGAGGGAAGGATTGCCTTCAGGTAAACATATCTCGAAGTGGCTCCCTCACCTCAGCATTGCTCAGTTGTTTTATGTAAAGTTTGTTCATTTGTACGAGGTTATCATGATTTGAGCTACTGTACCTCACAAATCCAGGGTATTAAGGACTG
This sequence comes from Carybdea cf. marsupialis auct. non (Linnaeus, 1758), assembly GCA_010016065.2. Classification (NCBI taxonomy): domain Eukaryota; kingdom Metazoa; phylum Cnidaria; class Cubozoa; order Carybdeida; family Carybdeidae; genus Carybdea; species Carybdea cf. marsupialis auct. non (Linnaeus, 1758). Next base: position 2,691 of record JAAAKL020008440.1, read on the forward strand.
TGGATTGATGTTTCCAAACCCAATCATTACGCAGATACCGTTTCCAAACCCAATCATTACGCAGATACCGTTTCCAAACCCAATCATTACGCAGATACCGTACTGTACTTAATGTTCCTTGAGTGACCACATCGTGCTCATCATAGCCTGCAGAGATGATATTTGGGACGGAATACCGAAGGAAGTAATAAATGACCAGGGCGCGGTGCTCATCATATCCCGCAGAGATGGTTTTGAGGAAGGACTACGGATGGAAGTTATGAACTACAACCTGTATGTCAAAACGTGGATTTGAACGCTTTCGCCTGAAAGATAAAGTACGAACTACAAACGGTTACTGAATTAAAAAAAGTATTGTTTTCTTAATGCCACTCCTTGCACTCTTCATATTTTGTATTTAGTTATCATCCCTTCGCAAACTTTTCTTCAAAGGCAAAAGGGTGTTAAACCAAAAAGTTTGATCATGGTATAGCTTTAACTCCTTATTTTTTATTTCAGTCATTGCTTACTGATATCTTAACTTAACATTCTTTGATTTTTCTTTCCTTCCCATTCTTATTCTATTATGCTCTCCTATTTTAGTTTGTCCAATACGTTATGGCTGGATCCTCTGGTTAAGAAAACTAAACTTCAGAGTCTGAACGCAATGAATGTGTCCTTAAACGTAGCAGCAGAACTTATCAGGCAAGGCTTTGGAGAGAGAAATGCAATGGTACAGACTCCTTTGATTTATTTAGTTTCTTGTTGTATTAAGAAAAATGTGTATGTTTAATGAGTGTTTAAAGATACCAATTTAAATAGTCACTCACATATCAGTGATTTTTGTACGTTCCTCTGAGTTCTCAGAATATAAGAGTCGTTTTGTACTCAGTTTGGTTGTAACGTTATATGTTTACAGACCATAGCATGACGTGACAATGCGCAGTCCTATCCCACGCCCTAGCTGATCATCCATGTTTCTTACCATATAAGAGATATAAATTAACCTTCCATGGTTGCGCTGCAAATTAACTTCAGTGCAGTTAACTCGCAAATTAACAGCTGCCATGGAAATTTGAGTTGTTTAACAACAATTGTATTGGTAATCGGACGGTTACGTTGCTGAGCATAGACTATGTCAACTCCTTTCAGAGCACTGTAGACGGATGTTTGGTGTTAATTACTTACGTCACCAGGATTGTTACATGTAATATTCTTGTAATATACTGTGTACTGGATTCCGATCCTGTTCGTTAACAATTCGGCGTTTATAATAATTGTTTAATACCCTACCTTAGAAAGATCATAGCTGCTAGGTACAGTGCTGAACTATCTGGGTTTTTTAAGCAGTGTATGTTTGATGAAAAAAATACTTTCATAGTTCATTAGACCATCATGTTGAAACACAGTCCATTTATGGAAGCCTGTTCAAAGTGTAGGTGTAATAAGATGAGGATCATTGAAAATTCTATGCTGAAATATATGATGTATCTTTTTGTCAGTTAATTTGTAAGTAACACTTATTAGGGGTACGTAGCTTGGGGGGATGGCATATAGACACGTTCAGGCATGTTTACACTTGCAAATAATGCGCAGCATTCTGAAGTATGTATATAGTAAATAGAAAGTGTTCCTTTAAGCATGCGATATATAAATTGTAAAGAGATGTAAGGCACCACCGGTTGCACGTCTCTTGACGATTTTTAAGTGTTTAAGAGTTGCCGTTAGTTACAGTTATCACAATGGTATGTTTGCATTCTATTTGCGTTCTATATTTGTATTTACTTACTTACATACTTGCGTACTTACTATACGCTTAACGTCCTTACTTTCCCCTTGCCTGTGGTTTGGACGCCTCCTCGTCACGAAACCGTCTTGTAGTTCATCTTCTCCACGTGTTACGGTCTTGGGTGTGCTCAGGAGTCAGATTCAGATCTCTCAGATCCTTTTTGACATTGTCCATCCATCGCTTACTTGGTCGACCTCTAGGGAGGGGCACGTTGCTGATGTCCATGCTGATGATTCTCTTCTGCCAGGCATCTTCTTGCATTCGTTGGATGTGGCCATGCCACCTTAGCCTGTATATATCAGATAGAGACCCATTTTATAATGCATGTATCTAATGCACAATTTGTTTACAATGTGCGTGTTTTTCAACGATCGGAGTAACTGAAAATGGGTCACTGATGCAGAATCGCATGAAGAAATTTTAACACTTAAAAGAGGTTGTATTATTTCCATCATAGAGTCAGCAGGATTCAAGACATTTCTGTTTAACTCTACTCCTATTCCATGTGTGCTTCTATGGTTATAGGCAACATGTAAAGGAATCTGATTAGCCCTATACAATGCTCTTCATTTTCAGCATATGAAGACGTTACGAAATATGGCCAAGGATGTCATCACGTTACCTGAACGGGAAGACGAGGAGACGCCAGATGATCCCCTTCTGCAGTGAGTTTATCAAACATATAATAACCCCTGTAGAAAAATCTTTCCTCGTAGAATCGTCCTATGGCGGTATTGGAATATTCTGTGTAACGTTTAACCAATAATTTGTGATTGCAATCCATTGCATATTGCAGAGGTGCCATGTAGGCGGAAGAAAATTCAGAACCTGAAATTTTGGGTTGTAATTCTTTAATGTTTTGAACATTAGTTTTTAAGGAACTATTTGAACTCTATCATAGTATTTTAGGTTCTCGAATATCTAAGAGTGATTACTTTTAAAATAATTTTAAAATAAATGTGATTACTTTGATTCTTAAAATGTTCCTTTCTCCATTAGGAAAGATTTGAGGATATAATTACCTTTACCTTTTGTATCGTGACTCGCGGCTGCTAAACTGTATAAATATCAAACAGGAAGTACTTCAGCGGTTGATTTGAGACGCATTTCAACTCCCAAGCATTGCAAGGGAGTACTGTCTAAACGGGAGATGTTGTGGAGCTACCAAAATTACCGAACTCTTATTTTTCTACGCTGATTAATTAGACGCGTGCTTGGTTAAGGAGCTGTTACATTTTGTGCTTCAGTGTTTAACGAAAATTTCTATTCGTTGTTGTTAGTTGTTTGTCAATTAATGCCTTATAGTGTCATGGTAGCAATATTTTTAACTTAACCTGACCTTAACCCCTGATGCACGTGAACCTTTCCCTAATTACGATAACGGAAGACAGTAGATTTATTATTTTCTTACGTCTTGGCGATAAGGGATAACCTATGCATTGTATCTTTTATTATCTTGTTTAGAGAGGATACCATGGAAGTAGCTGAGTTTCCTGAAGGAGAATTTCATGATGTGTATGTTTCAGCGGTCATCAACCCTGACTGTTTGTACCTTCAACTGCTTGAAAATTTAGACAGGTAAAGACGTAAACTGTGAGCATGTCGATGGCCACATTCATTAATTTGTTCACAACGTAGAGCGATTTTTTTTTACTTTATGAATTTACTGCAAAATGTAGTGTATGTATTTACAATACAGGCTTTAATTTCTCACCCAGGAGGGAGGGGGTAGTGGAAGCTGAACTTGATTAAATGAGTATTAAGGTGATATTCTTATTACATGAATTGAAAATAAACATACAAGAAGTTCCTTGTTAGGTATAACATACAAATATCCATGGGCGTATAAAAAGAGGTGTCATGGTATAACGGTTCAAGAACACGGGGACAGGATAAAGGACAGTGAAGGGGAATGCTTTTCGTTTCACAGGTTATTTACGTAAGATAAGATACAGTTTTATTTTCTTGTCGTTTTAATTTGCAGAGAATGTACGTTAGATCTGAAAAACTGTAAATTTTGAAGTTTCACAGTATAATTCTACAATAAATTAAGTCTGTATTATTATTATTTTAAAAGTGTTATTATTAGATCAGTATTAATATGTGATCTGTCTTATTATTTAATCTATATTATTATTTTCATACCGCGTAGTAGTGTTCATGAAGTGAGAGTTTTAGCCTGTTGCCAATATTTTAGGTCACACCAACGTAAGATTATGGTCTTACAACAGATTCATAGATGTTCTTTTAGTTCTCGATGTCGTCCTTTACTTCTTTGATCGTTTCTCTCGTAGGTTAGATCGATTAGAAGACAAGATTCACGCTGTTATGAACATTCTAGGAAAAGAGAATGATACTGATGACGAAGGTGTACGAGACAACAAGAAAAGTACAAAGTATACAGTGGGGTCACTATGTGTGGCTAAGTTCTCGCAGGACGACAGGTATTTATATAGATGCTCTTTAAAACTAAGGGCTTTTATTGAACCCAAAGAATAATAAAGACTGAATTTGACGTACAATGACATTATCGACGTTACTTTTTGACGTTCGGTCATTAAATTACAACTGTACACGGTTACATTTGGTTGTTATTTCCTAACCACTGCCAGTTTCATCTCTGGTGTCCTTTCAAGTAGTCATGACTAGATTGGTTGAACTTTAAATAAGGCACTTGTGAGAGAGAAGTGGTAGATTTCATGCTGCCTTACAATATCTACCAAAGGAAAAAGGAAGATAGAGGATGAAACATCGTCACTGATAAGGCGATTGAAATATACTATAAACCAGGAGATTGATATAGTCCGTTAATTTAAAACCTAGTCAATAGGCCTTAATGACCCAAATCTTTAAAAACTCGTTGCTGAATTTTTAGATATTAACACTAATTGGCGTGATGTTGTATTACAGCCTGATAGGCAGACTCAGATTCCTCTTATGAAAGTCTGCCTTGGGAAGCCAGTGAGGTCTAATAAAAATTGCACGAATGAGTTCCACGTTGTGCATGTGATTTGTCTGAAGTTCTGTCATAGTAGGTGACATGGGACTGTTCAGTCATTTTGATCATGGCACTGAAGCTGGTAACGTCGTTTTGATAAATTGAAATTTATTCAGTTGCAGTGCAGCATTTTCCAGCACTTTCCTGAAGCATCCCTTTGTTCTGAATTTCACCACTAGAGCTCCCTGCAAGAGTTTTGTTTAAGCAATTGATGTTTTATTACGTGATGCTAACACGACAATAAGTGTCGAACGCCCATTTGTATTGTGTTTTCTTTACAGGTGGTACAGAGGGCAGGTCACTTCCTGTGGCGCAGAAAGCACTTATGACGTTATGTTTTTTGATCACGGAGATGATGACGTGGTATCAGCAAGCAATGTAAGACCGGCATGGCCAGAAATATTGAAGGTAATTCTAGGCCTTAGTAGCGGTTTTCATTTGTTTTGGTGTAGTAGAGGTGGTGGTAGTTGTAATGATTTCTAATCGATTTGTTTCGAATTTGATAGTAAAAGATTCTTATACTATTTTTCCACCATAATAATTATTTAAAATGTGAACGTTTTGCGCTTTACCAATAGCAACACATTAGAAACAACTTCAGGTGGAGTTATGTCAAATGGACTTTCTTTCCTAACGCGTAACGTCGTAACATATGCACGATGAACACAATCCTACGATAGACACATTAACCTTTGGTTTCTAACTGTTTTTAGATTATGAATGGATTCGCGTCACTTTTCAGAGTACTGGAATCTGTACTCCTTCTTGGCCGCATACTCACCTCATTTTAAGATGTAGATTTTAGTTTCTTGAATAATCATTTGACAAACAGGTATGAAGTGCTAGTTATTGTAAGTTATACTAGGTTGTCAACTATATCATATAAGGCATAAGGATACGACATGTTTGGTAGGATAGGTTAGATTTGCTAGCTCTTATGGTACCTGCTGTTTCCAAGAATCGAAGCTTCTCGAAAAACCGATGTATCTATTCCTTTAGATACGTGAACCTTCCTTCACTTTGCATTACTATTTGAACCTGTATGTTTTATTCCCTCACTGTGAACTAATTTACAGCTCACTTGTACAAATACTAGAGCTCATTTTTCGGCATTCTGAAATTACTTAACACTTAATTTAAAAAGGCGTGCTTGTGTCTCTTGTATAGAAGGGCACACGTGATCAGTCCTTGGCATCAATGGATGTTCATCTAGTACTACGGTTCAGAATACAAAACTGTGTGCCGCCTTTCGCATTGGCTGCTTCTACCCTGTACTAGGCCGTAGGAGTACCTCATGATATTTGATATATCTGTTTTTGTTTACAGCTTCCAAAGCAAGCTATTGAATGTAAACTGAACAATGTCAAGCCTGTTGGTAAGAAAATGGTTTAGCTTTGTACTTTTTGGTGCTAAATGGATGTTCCTAGATTGTACATACTACGTAAAAATATTTAAATATTTAAATAGGGGACTATGTCATGGTTTTTCGTGGATTGCGCATAGACTCCGGTACCTTTTTACGCACATTGAAATAAAAAAAGGTTGACAATCTGCTTTCGGCGAGGTGATAAATGTACATGGCAGTTGTAGTCATGAACATCTTTCAAAGAAAGCGCCATTTTTCAGATATACGTAATCGACAATGGTGCTGCTATTTGTGGAAGGCACACGGTCTTTGTGGTTAGTTGAGAACGCTTTCTTACTGGTATAAACTACGCGTGGGGTACCAGCGCCTAAACACTCAAATATCTCAATTCTAACGATTTTGTACTCTGAGGAGTGTTAGACGAAAAAAGCTTTTCAGTACTAAAATGTTTTGCTATTTCTTGCAGTTTTATTGTTTTGTACCACCAACAAACTGTTTGAATCTCTTTAATCCTATGAACAGCAAGTGATAATGGCTTTGGATCACAAATCAAAGTTTTAAGGTTTTATGTACTTTGTTGCGATGATCTCTAAAATCGATTCTTTACATTTTGGTATTACTATTCATTGTATAACTGGTATTACATCTTTATTTATTAGGCACGGAATGGACATCTGAAGATGCCGATGCACTCTGGGCAAAAACGGAGGGGAAACTTTTGCAGGCTAAGGTGATAAGACAGTCATAATTCTCCAGCGTTCCTTTGATTTAGTGAAAACTAGGTCCTTGACAGAATCAGTTATTTGAGCTATGTTGATTTATCAAATGTTATTTCCTGAATACGTAGATTCTAATGCATTTAATTCAGAGCCGCTCCAAGAACAAATCTAATAGTGGTTATGAGGACAATGTCTACGTTGTATCATCCCTAAGTGAGCTTATACAGACCTAAGTTACGTATTTGAAGCAGGGCAAAATCCACGAGGTTGAAAACGTTGCTTTGTGGTAGGGGGGTTCGAGAGGGGCGAACTATGACCATTCCTGATAGGTTTTGCCCTAGTTGATATTCCAAACAATCGCGATGTGGATCGAAGTGTGATGAATGTGACGCAACTTGCTGCATCCTTGCGTAACTGGAGTCGCTTTATTTTTGAGATAGTGGCCTTACCAGTATCGAATGTGTCTTATTACCCTGTGCGATCTCGTGTTGTACTAAGAGGCATTTTGCACGTTCGAAAGAGATAGCTTAAGCTTAAAAAAGTGGGGATGTTTTGACTGTTTGTCAAAGGGGGGAGCATCCTAAGAAGTTTGGGAAACAATTATTTGATAGAGTACTGGCAAACGTAATGGTGACATGTCGAATTTGCCTTGGGCTGATGTAATGAAAGTTATGCTTTTCAAGAGTCACGTCTCGTGATGTAAAGAGACTGACCGTCAAACTGCATGTTGATGTTTACCGTCGGAGAATTAAGAAACAATGTTGCAATTAGAATAGTAAGGAGTGATTGCTATCAGATCGCCATAGCTGAGCTGGTAGAATAACGCAGCGCAAAGTGTACTCTCTTCTTTTTATCTCGTTGCAACTCTTTGGTAACTATTCAGATACTTGTATGTTTAATATGCTATGCTACGTAGTCGAAGCATATCGTTTAACGAAATATATCGATTAATTACGTACAGGTAGTAAAGAAGCAGCACTCAAGCTCAACTTCTAATGACTGTTTGGAAATTGCACTTTTTGACGCGACGCAAGAGCACACGGTGAATATCAGTCATGAGCTTGTGTTCTCTGGACATGCAAAGGGATCAGATCAGTTGATACAGGTAGGTAGTTTATCCCTTGTCATTTCGGAATCATATTTATCATGTTATCATATCATAACAATGACCTATTAATATGTTTTCTTGCCAATTTTGTTCAAATTAACCCGTCCTTGAAAGTGATAATAAGAACTCTTTTAGGCATGTTCGCTCATGTGAAAAATGTAAAACATTGAGAGGAAGGGAGATTATTTGGTTTTAGATATTGTAGCTTGTGTGATAGACTCTGGCCAGATAATTTGTGAATTTATTTAAATTCTTTCTTTGCATAAAAAATGTTCATGATAATGCTGAGTATTTTTATTCCTTTGTCGAATTGCATTGTTCATGCACTTAAAATTGGCGTCAATGACTTCTGATTTTCCAACATCATATTTGTCTTGCTTTGATCAGTCTACGGGGCAGATGATATTTCAACAGTGACATTGAAGAACGCTTCCTCTCATTGTCTTACATTCAGCTTTAGATTTTATCTTCTACTATACTTTGCATCATTCTTTTCAGGAAATGTTTCCTGAGGCTGCTGTCTGCCCACAAGAGACCGAATGTGAGGTGCGTTGCGTAGTGTAACTTTGTTGTGATCTTAAGAGGTTTTGTTGCCAATGCACTTTGAACAAGAGACTCTGAACACTTAGTAAGAGGTCCCTTAATATATTCACATTTCAGTCGGTCTTATATCAATAATACCTGCCTACGTGTTCAATTCACATATGCCTAGTAGTAAGGTATTGGTACATTGATCTTTCAACGGATTGAGGAAATACCTGTTTTATAACGAAAACAAGGAAAGAGGAAAAGTATGATACGATAAGAAACCTCGGGGAAGAAATGGAATGGATCAGTTTACGAATTAATTAAAGAAAAGAGAGTTTTAATGAGAAAAGGAGATTTAAGGATGGAAAGATTAAGACACATATTCAAGTGCCATCATTATTGCCAATCTAGTTATTTTAGCAAAAGTACCTGACATCCTCTTTACCTTGAAACACTTTAATTTGAAAGCTGACCACTTCGTTCACCCCATGTACTCACCAGATATGGTTCAGTTTAATAATTAATTCATGGAAGTTGCTTTATCGTTGAATTGTACTGTTGACTTAATGCACAGATGTTGATGCATAATTTTCATAGAATTGTAGGAGTAATTTATTGAATCAACTATTATCCTTCCTATAGCAAGAATATCAAAGAATTCCTTACCTTTGTTTACAGATTTACAAAAGCGAGGTAGGTTGGGTCTCCATTGTTCTCTTGCGTGATTCTTAAAAATGACACTCGACCCTGTTTCTTTCATTTGTTTCATACTAACTTGTGTCGATATGTGGTATTATACCTGGTACTATTTTTCAAGTATATAATTAGTCGGTAACTGGTGGGACTAACCCAGGACACCCGACTAATTTCGACAGCACCGTTAACTTTAATCCAAGGTTGCATGTTTTGTTTGAATCTGACGCCGTCTACGGTCATACGAATAAACTTGAATGCCATTTAAGACAAATAGGTGCTATGTCGATTTCCATATGTTTAAACAGAGGCATACATTTATTGAAGGTATGATCTTGCTAATTTTAAATACTTCCAGCAACAAATAAGTAGTGGCTGGTCAAAGACCTCTTTGTAGTGTTTGTAAAAGTTGAAATTTTGATGATCAATGTAAGACCTAATCGCTTACATTCAGATGTTTTGAGAACTACTACAACATTCATTTCTTTGGACTGACATTCTTTTCCAATGATTTATATGCCAGCACATTATATGGTTTAAATGACTAACTAACTCAAATGACTAGAATGATCTATAAAATTCAATGTATCGACATATGGCCTTGAAGATAAACCTGAGTCCGCCTGTGGCACCTGTTACGACAGACGCTCGATTTGAATATGAATACAACTGAGATGGCGACTATTAAATTCTTATAGTGATATATGTAGGGTGGACATAGGGTGGCAATACGATGCCTCGTTCTACGAAACAGCAATCAATACAATAACAAGATTATATCCAAACTACCTCTTGGTTCTTGGCAGTTTTTTTCTCTTGCTTGACAACTTTCTTCTAAATTACTAGGTTGCTCCAGGTATGTTTAGAATGGAGAACGTGCCCGAAGGCCATTGTATTTACTTTGACACGGAAAAAAAATGTCAATCTGAAATTAGATTGTATGTGAAATATTGCATTCACCGTTGAATATTCGGGGAGATGTTGCGCGTAATAACTATGAATCCTGGACTACGCGAGTTGGATAACTTTCTGGAATTATGTCAATATGTGACCCTGAATTGTACAATCAGGTTACCATATGCAAGAAAGCATCTCTTTGTTCTGTGAATATATGACGCAGTAGTGATTCCTTAATGTGTCGACAAATATCTATAACATGTACTACTTCGGAAAATATGCTTTTATGTTCAGAAAAAACCCGGCCGTTTTCAAATACATGTCATTCCAGTTAAGTATTAATTGTGATAACACTCTATTTTACGTTTGTATAGGATGCTGGTGTAACGTCCACGAAACTCCCAATGATAACATTCGCTTGCGGACAGTCAGAACGCCTCGTCTCTTGAAATGTACATGAATAGATTTGAGATTTTTGTCCGAAAAGCATCCAATTACTTTATTTTCCACCATTCAAAATGCTATAAGAATTTAGGTTAGATTAGAGTAGATTTCTTGACGCTAGTAACTCATATGACAATGTTCTTCTTCCTTCAGCCTTAATCCCTTGGTTTGTGGTCAGCTGCTCTGATACATCTCTTGCATTTGGCTCTGTTCAATTTGCCCTCATCTTTTGGTTGTAGCTCCCTCAAGTCTTGCATGGTCTTGTCCATTCTTCTAATTCGTGGTCTTTCGCGTACCTTTTTTATTAACACATCCTTATCAGAATCTTTCTTTTTTTTCGCATTATGTACGGAACCCGTCTCTATCCAAGTTCTCGCAATTTAGGCTTTTATATCTCGCATTCCCAGCCCTCTCCTGATGCATTCATTTCTCATTCTGTCTCTCAATGACACTCCTTTGATATTTTGTAATTGTTATTGTACGTAAACTTCCAACTTTGTCTATCTTGCAGGATAGCGAAAGAATTGCTCTTGTCGAAGTATTACAGTCCATTGTCAAGAAATCAGAGAAGTAAAATACATTTAAAGTTAGTTTGTCATATTTCTCTCTACATATATCGCTCGCGCTATTATGGTACCATTTAATGGTCCCTTACTACTAGTATCCAAAACGTAACATAATCTATTATTTTTACTCTCTTACTTAGTTTCGCTTGTTCTAATGACATATCAATTAATAGAGATGCTACCAACTTTCCCAACTAAAACGTTAAGGGAAAACAAGGAGTTGTTTCGCTCCTTTAAGTGGTGACATTTAGGGTTTAAAAAGAATATTGCATTTTCTGATAGTAACTCCATATTTTTGTACACTTGCCTAGAGCCCATGACCCAAACATTCGCGGCGTGGGCTGTATCAAGTGACCCACGTATGCCCCGTGTTACCGTTTAACAGAGTGTTCAGTTATCCGGCCACCTTGAGTGTCTGTTACTATATTGAACATTGTATTGTAGCGAATTGGTGAAACTTCGCTAACAACATAGTGGCGCTCAGTGTGCAAAAAGTTCAAAAATGATCGTTTTAAGTGAGTGCTAGTGATAGGGGTAGATCGTGACTTCACGAATAAACTGTTGGCTCTAACTGAAGCACTAATGGGATGCTATTTAAAACCAAACAACTGCGTAAAACTCGAAACTTACATTTCACGATGTATAGTCACAGACGTGATTTTACATTCGCATCATTCGAACGTTGAGAGGCCTTTGCTATTCAGTACCATCAAGTAGTGTACAAAGCCCTCTTTTCCTGGAATTAAAAGACAACGTTCGTCATTTTTGAAGAGTTCGAACGTTTGACGAATATTCTTTTCAGTCTGAATACAAGCACTTTCCACGCATTTGAATATAATACAAGAAAAGACAGTGACGTCATTGTGAAATATATTCAAATAAGTGTCTAGTGTCATTACGGGACACAGGCTTGTAGTACCACTGCTCAGTATTTAAACCAAGTTAATACATTAGTTTATATCGTGCCGAAAATTTGCGGTCCTTGTGAAAATACACAAATCCCAGGGAAACCTTGCAGATCAAAACGTTTTTTACATTGTGACGAAATTAACGAGGCAAACAAACCTAATTCCATGAAAGGTTTCAAGCCTTTGTTAATAGATGAAGAGAAACACTTAATATAGAATACTTAGAGAAAGGATAGCGACGATTATGAACTGTAGGCATTCATGATGTTATGAACAGCTTCTAAAATATGTAAATGAATGCCAGTAGCAAGGGATGGGAGTGACCGCATCTTCAGGGTAGTGCCAACAACGCAAGTTAATCCAGGAAGTGTTTGTATGCCGTCAGCTTTTGTAGCGTTTGTTAATCGCGTTTCGTGGAAATGCTCTTCATGTCTCGTGATATCTCAGGGGTCAGTTTCTCTTACTTTGTATGGGGACATCTAGTACACGTTTATTGATACACCACTTTGGCTTTTACAGAATTGTAATTTATGTAGAGCAAAACATCGACATTTTCTTTGTCTGAAAAAGAGGTATGCGTTGGGGTGGGGAGAATCTTAAGTGAACTGGAGGTATTTTGAAAAATATTTTGGCAGCATAAGTGTCATGTATATCTACGTTTCTTTTAAGTACATGCTACAATTGTGCACACTTTTCAGTTTATTGGCAAAAAATGGAGAGAATATTAAGAAAGGACAGAAGTTTTCCCCCAACAAAGATTCATTGGATACTTGGTCCCTTCTTTTAGGTTTTTGGATCAAGTGCGGGAGTTTGGAGGACTTAAGTGCTTGTGCCAAGTTTTTGCTTTGGTGAACGATCCTCAATTGCAGCAGACGTTTATGGCGATTTTAGTAAAGATATGTAAAGGAAATGAAAAGTAAGCGTTTTTATACTAGTATGAACCTCTTGAAATATCATTCTTTTTAGTAGCATCTCATATTTTAATGCATACTATTAACGTGACGAATTGTACTTACTATAGTAGGAGTAGTGATTTTAACAGTTTTAATTTTTATGGCTACCAATTCAAAGGAATAACTTCGGAATTTGAAAGACATTCGGTTAAGCCTATTATACACGGTCATTTTTTATCATTTTTTAAATGACATTTTTTATTTGTTAAATTAAATGAAACGCATTTACACGGACATTTTTTAATGACATTTATCCTTTTTTTTTAAATAAATGAATCCACT